>RDPX01000324.1:731618-756618 GCA_003991215.1 Morbakka virulenta
GGGGCAGTGTGTTTGTAGGCCGGATGCCCTTCCTACACCAACCCATTAGGGGAATGGTGACCAGTGTTTTTATTGAGACACCATCTCTAGGGGATTGCCATCCAAGGCTGAAGAGCACTTCACCTGCCCGTGAGAGAAAGACTATACCCCGCCAGTCCTCAAACTGGTATTTCATGCTTGAATGAGACCAAGCATGGTCTTCGGGGTGCAGATAATGATTTCAAAATTTTGGAGGCAAGAGTTTTAACTGTATTTTATGCAATTTTGCAGATTACGTGCACATAGTTTAAAGGCACTATACTGCAGTTGGTTTATTTTATCAGAGGTTGACAATTAACATAGGTTTATTGTCATTACTCTAGGTGGTCCAGCACTGGTGTACCTCAAAGATCAGCTATCATGATGAGAATTGCAAATCTGCTGGAGGCCAAATTAGATGAATTTGCAATTGCAGAGTCAAGAGATCAAGGAAAGCCCTGCTGGTTGGCTAGAATGGTGGACATACCAAGAGCTGTTCATAATTTTCAATTCTTTTCTTCAGCAATTAGTCATTTTGGAAATGAGTATGTCATTTTATTTTTGTTTATAAGAAACAAAGTAACAAGCCCTGAAATAATAATTATTATTGTGTATTTTTGACAGTATCTTCTACCATCAGCTGTAACAGGAGTAACTAGAATACTAATGTCAGTTTCTTTGCTGTTAAGTCTACCAATTCTACCACAACAGTTGGATGCACCAAAAGGGAAATGCAATTGGACTATGTGAAATCCTGCAAACTTTTAAACAACAAATTAAGTATTAGTTACCAAGAAAAAAGAAAAAGCAAGTCACAAATGATGTGTGATATTCAGAGCTTTACAAATGCCAGTTTTTCAAAAATTTTCAGCGGGGATTAATACCTCGAAAGAAAAGCTCACCATAAATGTTTTGAATTTGTTTTTCTTGAAGCATACTGTGAATAGTTTATTTATAAACAAATGGAACATTTGAAATGTAGTTTACCATTTTTCCGCAGATTAAGTGAAAATTTTTAACCTGAAGAATTTTGACTCACATTTTAGTTCTGGTTGGTGTTTTCTGAATGAAGTTTACAAAGTTTATTTTGTGGTTAGGAAAGAACACATGTTTTATTGTTACCACAAAACATTGTCTTCTTATGTCCATTAGTAGTGAGTTTTGTGCCAAATCCTGGTTTCTCTAAGGACCATTAACTCAGCATGGAGCATTATTCAGATTAAATTCATGGCAAAATCTGATAAACCAACCCAAATCGTAACAGATTAAAATCAGTGATTGACCATGACACTAATGAACTGAAAACTTGTTTTAGAAATTTCAACAGTATGGTTATCTTTTCTGGAAGTTATTGACTGAGATGTATCAATGTGTAGGTACATACCAGACTGTTTTTAATATAATATATCCAGAAATTACTGTATTCTTTGGTGCCATTCATTCCCTTCTCAAGTTAGTTTTTGAGAGACATCCACCCTTGAGTTTTGTAGACCCCACTTATTTTTATTGACAATTATTGACAGACTACCACCCATACCCCTATTTCAGAATGAAGACTTAGTACCACTGATTACAGACATCTTTGGTTAGAAGAATGCATTACAAATGTGGGTAGAAAAATGTGATATACCACCTTTCATCATTATAGCTAAAAATGTCTTGTTTATTAATGATTTTCATATTTTTGTTCCCCATTTTTGTAGAGTTTTAGTTTGTTTGGCACCTAAAGTTCTTTAAAGTCTTCATTAAATATTATCTCTGTACTAAGAATTTAAGGTTTTGGCAAAATCTTGCCAAAACTTTCCACAATTACAATTTTAAATTAAATAGAATAAGGAAATGTACATTAGTTTTGCACTAAGTATATCAGTTTTTTCCCTGGATAAAATAGCATTACAAATTCCAAACAAATACCTTTTACGGTTACACTAAAAATTGATGGGTGTCAGACTGTTTTAAAGGATGATTTAAGTTGTTCAAAGGAATACTACTTTTGTATTTCTAATAATTTTTTTCAAGATTACATGAATATTATGAATATGGTCAATCAGTAATTTTGACACTTTACTTTCTGCAATTGTATTTCAATTGGATGTGAAGCTTTATTGCAGCATGCTGTAAAGTAACTGTTTGACAAAAGTTTGATCATGATTTGTCTTCATATGCTTCAGAGTATTTCAGAGTATTGTTCTTTTGGCTACCTGTAATTGTCTTAGCACTATACCTATGATGTAACTGATAGCACTTTGAATATTAAACTATAGTGAAGAAGAGTGAGAAAGTGGATATTTGACCAATAGGCTATAGCAGCATCATTATAGTAATAGTACTAATATTTGTATTTGGATGTATTGTGTATCAGGAGCATAAAAGCTTGGCTGCCATTATTATTCTGTACATGACCAGATCCAGCCTAAACCAGACCAGGGCCAGACCAGGGCCAGACCAGGCCCAGACCTGACCCAACCTAGACCAGACCTTTGCCCAACCCAGACCAGACCTTTGCCCAACCCCCTTACAAGAGAACTGTATTCACCGATCTTACAACGTTATTACTGATTGAATTGGTTTAGTTTTAGAGCACTTATTGGGTGGTAGAGATTTATTAGTTTACAATATAGTCTAACAAGATTTGTTTTCAGGTGAAATTGAGTAGTTTCTTGGTCTTGTATTTTCCAGGGCTAATCTCCTTTACTGACACACATTAAACTAATTGATACAAACCAGTGAATATAGTACAAGGTTTGTTATATATGTAAAGAATTTGTGTTGAACATAGGTAAGGGCATGTTTTTGTTTTATGCAAATAACTTGGTCTTATTAGGTGATGATTGAAAGTTTATTTGGAAATATAATAGATATTACTTTTAGTGTATTGAATAGTCTGACTATTTGACTGCCATTATATGTTCAGTTTCTTGATAGAGGAATCTTAGAGTTTTATGTAAAAAGTTGCTATTTAAACCAGTTATGTAGCTGTGCCTCTATAGCAATGAAGTGTCATATGGCCTTTCAGACTTAATTTTCCAAAGAATTGTAAATATGAAGTAATAATTTGTGCAAAAAGGATAAGCCAAAGGAAGTTGAATGCTGTATTTTATCTTTTGATGCCGCATATTGCAAATGTTCATCAGGACAAGTACTATGTTGCTTTCACCATGTAGCTGGCATTATAGAAGAGATTTTTTAAAATGTAGCTTCTGTAGCTACAGATCACTGAATTTCAAGAGATGGTTACACTTTAAAAATTTAATTGTTTTGCCAGTAATGTCTCTTTAACTTCCCAACTTTATTTCAGGTCTACAACACAAAGTCATCTAGGTGTTGTAAATTACACTGTTCATACACCAGTTGGAATTGCAGGCCAAGTTACCCCTTGGAATCTTCCACTGTACCTGCTTACATTTAAAATTGCACCAGCCATTGCAGCTGGGAATTGTGTTGTTTGTAAACCAAGTGAAATGACATCAGTGACTGCATGGATGTTGTGTAGTATTTTCAATGAGGCTGGTAAGTGTGGCTACAGTTTGGACTAAACATGTTTAGTTGATATTAGTATTCTTGTGTTATGGTTCTTGGCTTATGATAGCGATGGAATATTTATATACATGATGAATAATTGAGGCTGTGAAAACAGTGGCAACTGACTGAAAACAAAACAATTACTAGTTTTCCTAAATGCCAGAGAGATGTATAATTTCTCTTTAACTGAGGACATTGATTTATATTTGGGCTTTCAAGCAGAGGCCAAACTATTGCTGGAGGAATGCTGCTGCACAATGAAACATATTGGGCATGCTTTCTCAGATTGTACTATATCCACCTTTTTGCATGATGGCATTGTAAAGAAAAGTACTAATCTGAATTGGTTATGATAAGGCATCAAGGAACATTATTCTTTCCCGCAATCAGAGGTGACACCTTTCAAGCTTGCCACCCGTGAAGAAAATCTGTTTTATGAGAGTTTCTTCTAAAGGATGAGTGCTTATTTGGCATATCATCTTTGGACAGCAACAGCCTTCCATTGATAAGAAGACAATGAAGTTAATGATTTTGTACAATGTTTTAGCTACATTACATTAATTTTGTAAAGTTAATTCTTACATCTATCTCTCTCCCTCTCTCTCTCTCTCTCTTTCTCTCTCTGACTTTCTCTCTCTCTCTCTCTCTCTCTCTCTCTCTCTCTCTCTCTCTCTCTCTCTCTCTTTCTCTTATAGATTTCATCATTTTTTAATAGGAGCATTTACTTGATGAAATGTCATTTCTGGGGTAAGTTGAATGATAAACTATTGACTTGCAGTGATATGAGTTGATGTTTATCATGCTTATATTAATATTACCATTTGAGATTTAAAGTGCATTTCACTCACCCTTGACAAAGCGGAAAATTGAAGTAGCAATTCTTTCATCAAGAAATGTAGCCAAGAGTAGGAGTTTATTTGAATAATACAAACTTTTTCCCTCTGGAGCCCACGTCAGTGCTACGTTATCATCTGGTCGCTTCTTCATAGTATGCCCTATTCATCTCCACCTTCTGCACTTGATGATCTTCCTCACTGAATATGTTTCAGTTCTGCGGTAAATCTCATTATTACATATTTTCATCGGCCAGAGATGCAAAGCATCTTCTTTAACCATTTTCACAGAAATTTTTCCAATCTGGTGGAATCATTTTCATTTGACTTTCACATTTCTGCTCCATAAAGTGATAGTGACATCACGTTTCAGTTAAATATTCTGATCAAGCATTACTTGGTCTTTAGGGTTAACATTATTCCTACTCCTTTATGATATTGCTCTTCTGATCCAGATTAGAGAACTGTTTCTCCTGTGTCAATCCTCACTTCTTGGAAACCAGTCCATCTCATCTCAATTATGCCAAGCACATCAAGGTTGCATTTCCTAATTTCTCTGGCAACTATTGCAGTCTTTCCGGTGGCGTACATGGTCCTTACGTTCCAGTAGCCTACTCAGATAAACTCCTTTGGTGTGAGTAATGATCCCTTACATTCCATTTTGGAGTTGGAGACCCCTTAGGTTTTCATCCCAGCTGTCATATGTGCGTCCGCCTATCTTAGATTATCATCCTTTCTCCTCCGGGCATGGTCCCGGCCATGTCGGAGCTTCACATTAATTTAGGACTTTTTAAACTCGAATTTTTTTAAGCATTAAGCATCACTCTTTGAGAAGAGGTAAAGCATATTACACATTGAGTAACGTATTGTCTTATCATTATCATTCATTATCATTAGGGCTGCCAAATGGTGTTGTAAATATGGTTTTCGGAACTGGTCAAAATGCAGGCTCACATTTAGTTCTTCATCCAAAAGTTCCTGTAATTTCCTTTACGGGATCAACTAGAGTTGGGAAATTTATTCAAGAAAAATCAGCTCCATTTTGCAAGAAACTTTCTCTGGAGGTAAGTTTTTGATTCCACAAATATGTTACTATTGTTTCCCCCTTTCTTTCCTGCTTTAACTGGTTTTCATTTAATAGTTTTTTACTTGCACTGTGTCATGGAATTAAACCGAAGTGGCCGACACATAATAGGTGAAGTTTACCGAACATGCGGAAACATATGTACAATTATGTTGTACCAAGTTATATTATGTTATACATGGATAATTTGATATGTATAACGGGTTCATGAAATGAGAAAAGAACACCACTGAGAGGCTTGGTTTGGATGAGTATAAATTCCAGATAAAATGGAGAATAATTGCTTTTGAGTTGTGAGCAACGTAAAGTGACTCGAATGAAAGTGCAAGGTTTTTAAATAATACCTTGTGTGTGGAACAAACAGGAGATTGTTCTTTGAAAGAGTTACGTGTCCTTGCAGAAACAACTGATGTCTGCCAGCGAAGTGAAACTGATCTCTTCATTGGGGTTACTCATTATCTTAGCTCAGTATTAATATGGGCACCGTCAAAAAATGAAAGCAAAGTATTAAAAGCGTGTAATTCTCTCCATTGGAAATGTTAGCTAGCTTTTTGCTTAGTGTTTGTGTGCGTATGTATGTTATTCCTTTGAAGTGAACCTGTATACAGCCCGTCATTGAGATAAAAGTATCAATTTTTTTAGTTTTGTTTTTCTGTAGCCGACATGTAGGCCTACTTAGGTCTTGGTTTCCCTAAAATATTTGCTTGCTGTCTTATCTTTAAGAATACACCTTTCCATTTCGCAAGGAAATAAAATATCACTTAGCAGACTGATTCATATAATATTTAGATATAACTAAAGTTCGTATTTTCTATTCTTTATTATAAACTGCTTATAGGAAAATAGGAGCAAAGTTCTATTGTTTTTTTTCATTCAACGTCCTTTTTTCCAGTTCACAATCGTGATTTATGTTAAGATTAGTTTTTGGTTACCACCATATCTGTACTTTGTGACTTTGGGGGTGATGGCATTTGAAAGCAACCAGTTGTTCACGTGTCAATAGATTTGGTTCCGCTGCCTTCTCACATTTAAATCAGCACTGATAAATTGAACCATAGAAATAGGAGGCCTAGAACTTTGGCAGCCTCACGTGACTAAAGCGGGGCAATACGTTTGGCCGTAAAGGTATCGTTGTTTCGGTCAACAAAAATGGTGAAGCCTTGTGCAGTATTCAATTTTGTGAATCAGTGGCAGACCAATAAAAGGAGAGCGAAAGAAAAAATATCCTTTCGTAAGTGAGAATGTGAAATTTATATTTTTCATTCTCTTTACGGTTTTCACTGAAATTTTTCGACCTCCTCATTCACAAATAGTAGTCTGCGGCTACACGTGTGGATTTTTCGTAAGCACCACCATGAAAATGGGAATATGGAACCGAGGACCTGGATATTGCATGGTAGTTGACCAAACGAAGCATCATGACAACATGAAAATAAGCAGGAATACGTAGGAAATTTTTAAAGATAATATTACAAAGTGGATGCCATAATTACCTCACTAAATAGTAATTAAGTAATGAAATATTTTAAGCTAAAACTTCCACAATAACAAGGCAGATTAAGCCATGAAAAGGTGATATTGGCTCAGAGGTTAGGACGGAAGGTTTGTGGAACCCGTATCAGGGTTCAAGGTCACCCTTGGATGGCAGTTGGTTTTAGGGGTGAATGGGGTTGCCCACTTTCAATTTTATTGACCTGCTCGTAAGCGAAGCGAGTCAGCAGGCCTATACTTTGCTGGAGTTGGAAATAGGGAACCCTCTCACGCCTAGAAATCTATACTCTATTCTATACCAGATGGATATACATTCTGCCTTAAAAAACCGAGTACGGCCGGATTTTTGAAGGTAGGGCCATGAAAGCTGGCTGTCAACAAAGCAAGTCTTTGATAGAAGAAAATTTTCCTAACAAGTAAAAAAAAGCCACAGTGGACAATCGCCTCTTTAGGATTTATTATTACTGGAGGTCTTTAGAAATTTTGTTTCTTGTCTTTAAAAAAAATGTTAAAAACTATGTGAATTCTCCACGGAAATCTGGAAGGAGCATGCTGTCAACAACCAAACCCATACTAAATAAAAGCAAAGTCAAAGTAGAAAAAAATATACCTACAAAGGGCGAAGATTCATTTACTTATCACATAAAAAAGAACAAAGAACGTGGAACCAAAAACAAATTACCGACCACTTTCAATCTTACCTGCTATCAATAAAATATTGGAACAGCTTATTTGTAATAGATTAATTAATTTTCTGCAAAAACACAAAGTTATATTTGAACATCAGTTTGGGTTTCAAAAAAATTAATATTATTACCTCTATTAGATATACATTTCAGAGTACTAACCATAGAAAGAATCAGCCAAGGAGTTTAGAGGTTCTTTGCGGGTTAGTCATACGAAATAGTGAATGCCCAGTCCTACAGCAACGAAACCTGCGGTACACGAAAGTTCGATTAAGGGATTCGAAAGATTAGTTATTTGTTGTGGTTTAATCCTATTAGATACAAAACCGAATTCAAAATAGCCCACTCTATTTGGATCTTACCATCCAGTCTTCATGATATCTGTCTCTTCTCACCATCTAGCTGTTACTAAGATACTGGTATTCATNAAAGAACGTGGAACCAAAAACAAATTACCGACCACTTTCAATCTTACCTGCTATCAATAAAATATTGGAACAGCTTATTTGTAATAGATTAATTAATTTTCTGCAAAAACACAAAGTTATATTTGAACATCAGTTTGGGTTTCAAAAAAATTAATATTATTACCTCTATTAGATATACATTTCAGAGTACTAACCATAGAAAGAATCAGCCAAGGAGTTTAGAGGTTCTTTGCGGGTTAGTCATACGAAATAGTGAATGCCCAGTCCTACAGCAACGAAACCTGCGGTACACGAAAGTTCGATTAAGGGATTCGAAAGATTAGTTATTTGTTGTGGTTTAATCCTATTAAATACAAAACCGAATTCAAAATAGCCCCCTCTATTTGGATCTTACCCTCCAGTCTTCATGCAATATTCCAACTCCACCACAATTTTTTATTTCTCACTAACCTTGACTAGAGAAATTTTCAGCCTCGATATATCATTTTGTAATAGCTAATAGATTTTGGATTTCCAGATCATTTGTTCCCTGTTCCCATTTCTTAGTGCTGCTTACGAAAAAGACACAAGCTGCGACATATGGAGTAAGGCAGAAAGTATCAGAGGTTACTTGGATGAGGCGGGGTTTTTCTGGCCCAAAACCTAACCCGGAAACGGACACCCAAGGGAAAGCAATTCAACCTGTACACTCTCGATCATAAGGTATATGAATGAACGAGATAATTTTTTGATAGGCGGTACCCAGGTTCAGTTTTCTATTTAGAATTCCACTGAGTATAATAAACTAAAAGACGAAATACTTACTTGTGGAACTACAACTAAAATACAGGTAATAAAGAATAATTATAACAACGCTGTAATACTTGGTATAAAGATGAATTGTTAATGCGGTGGTTAGGATATTTCCTAACCACCGCAGATTTCATGGGAATATGCTGTAGGTCTTTAAAAGACTCAGCAGACTAGAATTTTTTCATTTGGTGAAATAAAGTTACAAACCAAACATGTTAAATGGCAAAAACACAAAATGATAGTTAGTATCGTTGCAAAAAATTGGAGCCGTTTTCCTAGTGCGGCCATCATAACTTTTCTTAAATGCTTAAAGCTGAAAAAAAATTCAAGGATAGTAAACCTACTTGCGAATTTGTGCAGATGATGAACTATTTATTTGATATCTTCAGTTCGAAAGTAAATATGGGAAAATACAAAAAGCCAACAAATTTACATAATATTTTTTATATTTAAGCCACCATCAAAGATTCATCTTAATGTTTTTAGTCTCACAAAGTTTTGCCCAAGGATTT
This sequence comes from Morbakka virulenta, assembly GCA_003991215.1. Taxonomy (NCBI): domain Eukaryota; kingdom Metazoa; phylum Cnidaria; class Cubozoa; order Carybdeida; family Carukiidae; genus Morbakka; species Morbakka virulenta. Next base: position 740,985 of record RDPX01000324.1, read on the forward strand.
TATCCCTCAGGTCTTTCAGTTCTTCCAATAAGCACCTTTCTCACATGTCGTTTCTCCCAGGACACCATTAAGATGTAGTTTTGAAAGAAATGGTGGTTTAAGTTGGAAAAGTAATCCAACGGCTTTGGGTTGAGGTCATTACTGTTAAAAAGTAAGATTGAGGTTCCATGTACTCCAGACTGCGTACATTTTTCTAATGACAATGATCTTGGTGGTGTCAAGTGGACACCACCCTGGTCCTGGTAACGGGTACCACCACCCTTGACCTGGTACCGCTGGTGGTTGCTGATAAATGTAATGAATGCTAACATGTCCATTAACTATGAAAAAATAGGGCAAGAAACAAAAATTAGGACTGATATAAGAGCATCATACAATGATGATCTTTCTGCACAAGGTTTTGATCACGTGACATCGAATTGTTTATGACATATTTTGAACCAGAACCCTGATATTATCACTAACAAAGTAAAAGCAGCTATTTATCTAGGATAATTTTAAGTTTCTGTTTGACTAGACTAAAAAAACATTCGTGTTAACATTTCTTGAATCAACATGGGAGTACGAAAGTAAAATAGCACCAAACGTTTTTACTGTTTTTATGAAGTAAACTAACTTAAGTAATACATCGGTATTTATCGTTAATAACAACTTTGAAACCATTGCTCTGCAGTAGGATTTGTTGGGGATTGAGAAACAAGAACGTGGTTTTGCGAGTCAGGTTAGCAAGGAGACGATTGCCGTGCTCAGATTGACATGCTTCCTGAGAAGATTTTGAGCTGTTATTTTGCCAAAACAATTTGATTGCCATTAAAACTTTTCCACTTTCGCACATTTCTCTTATTTTATTTTTAATAATTAAAGACCATTGATGCATGTTGTAACAAATATGAAATAGTTTTTTTAAAGTCATTAATAGGGAGGAAAGCATATTGTAGATAAAGAGTTGCTTTGATTGTTGTTGCACCGTTGATCGTGCCTATCTTCATTACATAGCACATGGATGTTTTTTTTGGAAACAAACAATTATTTTTGTATTTCCACTTGCCCAATATTCAGTCATTCGAAGAGATGATATTAGGAAATTTGTGAATTAAGTTATACTTAATTTTTAGCCCAGCTATCCTTTATACAGTTTTCTCAACTCGAGGTCGATGGATTCGACATTTTTTCAGGAGATCGTCATGTTTTTCGGCAAGTCTTCAAGGTCGAGCAATTCACAGTCTTCCTACAATATGTGACTTTGACCAAGAGACAGTATGTTCGATAGGTCTCAGTGTGCAGGATTTGGTGTGGTAACAGTAATGCATCTGTGTTTGGTTAGATGTTTTTATACACTTTGTAAATTAAACAGTAATTTTTCGCTACTGAACCGATATTGAAAATATAAAGGGGAATGCAGGGGTCAAAATGTATGCCGTAGGAGTCCTGTGAGCCACCTGGTGTGGAACTTGTGATCATCAATGCCAAAAGTCATCAGGCCCATAATGCGATAAACAGAAGTTATAATTACTATGAAAAGACTGATTTTTTTATTTTATTTCAAGAAGGAAGTTTTGTATTCGATGTCAGCAGTAGAATTGGGTCTTTTTTCCAATTTATTTGGCTCTTACTTTTACATATACTTGGCCTTAATAAATATATTACTTGTTTTCTCTATACTTAGCTTGGAGGGAAAAATGCTGCCCTTATATTTGAGGATTGTGACTTAGACAAATGTGTCCCAACATGCATTAGGTACTATAAACAATCTCAAGCTTTAAATTTGTGTAAATGACGTACTTTCCAGGAAATTTATAGTTTTGTTACAGTAATACGATGCTAAGAAAAACAGCAGTTGTTTCTACAAATAAGGTCACTCGGAAATTTGTCAAATATAATTATTCTATTACAACTACTGCCAATCGAAATTTTTCATGATATATGTATAAAACAGTAATCTTTTTAGGGCACCGTGTTTAGATAAAATAAAGTAATTGGCGGCTGAGCAGTCTGTATTGGTATTTTTTTTATTTCTACACTTCCCCCCACTTAAATCATAGAGATAAATACTCTGTTCTCTTCAGAATTTAATCTGCCTGTGAGGACTTTTGCGAAAGGTCGGAAGTAGATAAATGAGATGACAGCATGCTATTTACAAAACTTAAATATGGCTTAATGTTTTGAATTTTCCCTACCCTGCCGTTGGTAGTATGGCACAATATTAAAGCTCAAAGGTTATAAGCCCCTACCATACTTGAAACAGGCGACGTTTTCTGTAAGGCACGAAGAAGACATCTTATTTTAAGTTTTAAGAAGATAAAAAATGCAACCACTTAGCAACCGCTAAAACCGTTTTTTGGAATGCCTCATTTCACTCTGTAAAATACAATAAGTTTTGTTATGTGAAGTCTTTGTTTCCGCATCGAAACAATTAATTATTTTAGTGTGTTCCGTAACATATTTGTACGGAGAGCTGTGGTTACCTTTTTACACCACAGTGGTACAAAAAGGTACCTTACCCCGAACTAATAGTTCTCAAAAGCTACTGTTGTAAAACGTATACATAGAAATGGCATATGTTTGTTTCGGTATTGTGTTTGCATCAGTGGGCTTGGCCATATGTTACAAATGATTCAGGTACGCATCCCTAAGATATGTTGGAACTGGTCACCTTGTGGAAAGAGAAAGCGACCCAGAAAGAGACCTGGTTGTCCGCTGGCTTGACAACGGCCAAGAACATTTTTATTTGAGCAGCAGAACTATCCATGCTTCACAAAGAGAAGCCCTGGACTGTAGCACTTGGAGGTTTCCAATCCTAACTTTATCTACGTTTAAAGAGAAGAAGGATTAATTAAGGTTGGTAAAATCTTGGGGCGTTGTTTCGGCTGATAAACTAAATTCTTTTTCTGCTAGTTTGATGATACGAAAAATTATACTTTGATAAATCAAATAGAAATTTCAAAATATTGTCAATGCGTTCTAGTTAATGATTTGACAATATATATAATCAAGTTATAATAAAAATATCATAAAAGTATCTTGTGTTTTGTTGTAAAATGTGATACGGATTTCTGTGTTGGGGTACAGAAGAAATATGTTTTTAATATTCGCAATTGTGCGTCTGAAGCAGCATTTCCTTTTGAATTTCTTATAGGTCTAGTTTCTCAAATCAAGGTGAGATTTGTTTGTGTACTAGCCGAATATTTGTTCAAAGGTCAATCTATGATGAGTTCGTCAGAAGATTCGTTGAGCTTACAAGGTAACGACTGCGATATTTATCTTATTGCTTCTACTCTTTATCGTTAGAAACTGAGATCCCAAAGGCCCCTTCCACTCAAATTCAACTGGGGTCCGTACCACTATTGTTTGCATTCAAGAGAGAAATGATTTCTGAAAATTTCAGCAACATTGCTCCTGGCAGTCAGATTTTATATCTGTTTAAAGGTTCTTACAATATTCGAAACTTACAAAAAGATTTTGATGATCTATTTTACCAACTGACTTTCAGTATTTGCCTTTTGCAGTAAATACCTGTAACCTGTTACGTCCAGAAAAAATGTACTAAAAATTGGGAAATTTGCAAACTCCTAGTTCTTGGAAGGTTTTTTCAATATAATCGAATTTGAAGCAACTGTTTCCAAATAACACCAAAAAAGTATCTCATTTTCTCTAATGCATCATGGCTAGGATCTTTACAAAAACCCTAAAAACAGTTATCCTGATGCTTTTTTTGCTGGAAATCGGGAGGAGGGTGAAGTGAGGGAGAGATGGAAAAAAGGACAATTGGTAAAAATTCAGTATTTCGCACTTTTTTTCAATTTGAAAGCTCAACAAGTTAAAATGACTAAGTTAAAACTATAGTGTAGACGAAAAATAATCGATGTGTGACATTATGAAAGACTTTGAAACCAAAAATTACTTAAGATCACCGTCTGGACTATGCAAAGTCATTAATGGTATTGACAAATGCGGGTTCAAGCTTATAAATACCTTTATATTTTTACCACCTGTGAAAAAAGTCATTAAAAGTGCACAATAACAGTTGTGCTAGCCCAATCATTGAAAATTTTGGAATTTTACTTCACTCGTAAAGATAACCTAATTGGAAACTGTAAATTGGGAGACATGTTCAAAATACATAGTCGGGAATATCAAATGTTTATTCAGGTAATATATTTGCATTATTTTAAGTTTAAACAATGTGTTACTTAAATTTTTTTGGTTTGAATGATAAATATTCTGTGTTTAATGCTATCAAGCATTATATATGAAAAATCTCAAATAATAGGAGGCCATAAAGCTAATTTTGTAAACGGTAAAAAACTGTATTTTTCGCCATTGTGTTGATTGGCCAGACTCACCCGTTTTACAAGAGGTTTTAACGAACCATTTGAATTCGCATTACACAATTCGTTCCACCAAATATTAATAAAAGAGTGACGCAGCACAGCTTTATACCAGCATGAGAATGGGGGAGAAAAAAACCCTAAAGATTGTATTGAAAGTTCTGTGAAAGTGTTTCTTTTGTTAACAGACCATTGTTATTTAGCCAAGAAACAAAGTGAATATTTGCAACAGACTAAAGCATCTTTAAACGAAGAAAAAGCCATTTTAGTTTTTGATTTTGCAGAGATATTCAGTAATTCAACATTTGGCAGGCCGTACCTTTGTGCTTTCTATCTAGATCAGTTGTTTTCAATAAATCAATTGACATATATACCATCTGCTATATGACCTATGACACTGCTGTTGGGTACATGTTCATAAAATACTTCATAGACATATATACCATCTGCTATATGACCTGTGACACTGCTGTTGGGTACATGTTCATAAAATACTTCACAGATTAATTTTTTTACTCAAAATTATTCGTCAGCCCAATAAAACCCAACAAAATCTTTCCAAACTGAATTTATCACGACAGTAAATTGAAATAATGGCACTTTGACACAACTCATGGAAAGGGTATTTGTAATGATGTTATTAAAACAAAAATACACGTATCAGCACGAGCAAACCTACAGGGCTCACAAGTTTATCATTGTTTGTTTCGAATTTGTTTGATTCATCGACTAAAACTATTATCAAAATAATTTTTTGTATTAACTTACATAGCTTTTTTTTTGTTTGCCTGTCTGAAAGCTGGCAGTTTGAACTTTCCGGTATGGATCCAATTGTTAAGGACTTTATCAGACATACCACGCAACGAGTAATACTATGAAACATAACTAGAACATGTGACACATTCTCTTTCTCATTTAAACTGGAACAGAGATATTTCAACTTTGTATTTGAATGCAGACATGCAGGGAAAATTTCAAGAAACTTTGAGGACCCTAAGGAAAACCTTTTTTGAATTTGGATGTAATGGTGTAAGATTTTGTTTACTGAGTAAAGACCTCCATATCTCAAAATTGAGTGCACTAGATAACGACTGCAGGTGTTGTTCTGGCATGCTGAACCTTGATTGTGTTCCTAACGCTACTATGTCTTTTTGGGAAAAGTGAAAATGAAAAGTATTATCTTGATTATCCAATAGTTCCCAAGACATAGTAGTTAGGGTACCCATCCCGCAACAGGATAACATTGCAGTCTTAGGAAAAGCTGTGGATAGGTACTAGGAAGGACATCAGCCCACGAAATAACTACTTGGTCAAAGAAGGCCTCTGTGAGGGCATCGTTATAACAGCCCAAACGCAGTAACGTAAAAGACATTGAAGCATCAACAAGAACCACAGTAAAACCAGTCATTTTCCAAAACTAAATAATCTTTAATATTGCTTATTTATTCTTCTCCCTAGAAAATTAAAAGTTGGAGATCCGGAAGAAGACGAGACTAATGTAGGAGCCCTCGTCAGTCAGGAACACTTAAACAAGGTAGTATTCTTATAAGACCTCGTAACTATTAAAATGAAATGGGTTGAGGATTAAGCTGAGTTACACTGTTGTGAAACAAGGTTTAAGTTTACATTTCTGGAAAGATTTTCATTATGTTTTGCTAATTGAAGAAAGGTAATAGTTGCAACTCATCCCTATCTTCAAGCAACTACCAAACTATTTTTTTGTTTTTTAAAGAAAACTTTTTAAGTGGCAAATATACCTTATTTATTGATGATGTTTTAGCTGTTAACAATCGTGCTGTAAAGTTAAGAAATATGTTATGTTTTGAAATTTGAATACCCATTAGAAATTTATAGTATTTGCATTACAGAGTTGTTTTAGATAAATAAATAAAAGTCAAGTTTTAGAATTTAGGTAATTACTAATTACAGCCACATTTTCCAGGCAGTCGTTCATTAGTTTAATAAGGTATTACTTGCCATTGCCTACCATATAGTGTATTGGGTTATTTTTGTGTATGTGAGGTATAAATTTGTTTTTGACGTTTTCTTCAGGGTTACTCTAGTATAATTTCAAGATATAATTATACTTGCCTCTTCGATGCCCTATTTAGTTTTGCCCTCCCTTGCACAGTTTTTTTTCCGTTATTGTGGGATGCCAGCACCACGTTAGGACTTTACGTTGTGGCTTCCTACGGATGGAAAAGAGTTTAAGGCAGTCATGTGTCAAGTTTTTTTTGTATTTTGTAGGTGAAAATGTTTGTTGAGTACGCAGCAGAAGATGGAGGGAAAGTTCTGTGTGGAGAAGGTATTGATGGGCCCTTGGATTTACCAGAAAGGTGCAAAGGGGTGAGTGTAGTAATCAAGAAAACAGTAAGAAAACTGTTGCGTTGTTTGACAAGTACAAATTTTGGTATTATTAGCTTCCATTTTTAATTTTAAGGGTGAACCTTTGAATTGTGATGAAAGATTCTTCGAGGAGAGATTCAACTTTGAATATCTTATGTTAGGAGTCAACTTACATTGGAGGAGGACTCTTGGTCAGCGATTTTGTAAAAAAGATAAACCTATGCTAAAATTTACTACAGAGGTCTTAGACATTTTGCTACCAAAGGTCTAATCCGAGACCGATGACAGCCCGCAGTATGATGCAGAATGACAAATAGTCGATGACTCTTTTTTATGGTCGGATTTCAAGGTTGCTGTCCATTGTGACGATAATAGCAACACCCTTTTATTACACCAGGAATTTGCTGAGCAGCCCACTTTTTGACATTTTGAAAAGATAACAATGTATCTGCGAGATAATTTGAAAAGCTGTTCAGATGCAGACCTTGAAATTGGAATAACTAAAATGTGATGAGTAAAAACAACAATAATACCAGTTGTCATTGGAGCTCTTGGTCTCAGCAAAAGGCGGTACAAGATTTTGTTGATGGAGTACCAGGCAAACTAAATATACAAGAGATGCAAAAAATAATTGGCACTGGCCACATTCTCAGAAAAAGTATGTAAAAAGAATAAATAATTCCATGTACTAATTTTTAAAAAAATGTAATGTGTTTGTTGGCTTTTGTTGTTCTTTTTTTTATTTATTCTTTTATGTGCATTTTCGGTGGGTGGGTACAAAATTTGAAAGAAAGCGAGGAAAAAGGGAAGAAATAAGATATTGAAAAAGAAAGACTATTATAGCACCATTGCTTAGTTCAGGTCTCTGGTTAGGCAAGTTGCACCAACTCAACGAGAATGATTATGGTGACGATGATGATGACCGTCATCATAATATTAAAAATAATAATGAAAATAAAAAGTAATGGTATAAATAGTAATGATATGTCTGTTTAGGAAAAACTCAGGTTTAGATTTTGACATTTGTATTTGAGTACAAAAGTCACTGTGGAATGACCTCAAAAGCAATAAGATAGAGTGAAAGAATGCATTGTCGGCAATATTATCGATGTCACCTGCCTGTTTGATGGAAAGGCAGTATTACAGAAAAAGATGAAAAAATAACAAATATAATCCACTAAGGTGCTAAGTAATAAATGTTTAGAAAAGACATTTAAATAATTTGATTGTAGCATCATTGGGAAATAGACTATTAGAATGTATGAACAGTCCTATTACAAAGTATGAAGCATTTGTTATAAACTCGCAATAATACCGCTGCAAAGAGCATTGATGCTTTTCTTATGACAAGACAAATAGTTAGTTCAACTTAGAATAATGTTGTAAGAATAAATTTACCATCTTAAGCCACAAGATATGGTATGATATTATAAAAGAATACCGTTGTAAATCTCCACTCTCATAGTTATTCGAAATGTATAGAATGATCTGTTTTGACGAAACTGTGAAGTGAAAATTGAAATCAAATAGTTAACACAAAAGCTAGATTTAGGGAATCGATTTGATAAGGATAGCTGCAAATTAATTACACGTGAGAGCTTTTTATCGTTTTAATGATTTTAATAGTTTTCATCAGATTTCAAATGGAGTAATGTAATCATTGGTTTTTTGTTCGGCTGTGCGGAGGGCCTGTTGAGAAGGGGGTGAAGTGCAGAGGCACTAGAATTAAGTCAATAAAAATGTTTTTGTTTGTTAATACTAGCGTTATTAGTTTCCATTCACTCAATTCATTCAAATGGAATAAGACAACCGATGGGGTGTGTGTGGTAAGAAGGAGTGGGGTACAACATTACACATACTGAGTCCAGAGAAGTATGTTTCGTTTGTTTAAGGTTTTAACAAAAATATGCACCCCTTTTTGTGACTGTTAGCATTTGTATCTGATATTAGAATTGTCAATAATAATTTATAAAATAATGATAATACTAGTAACAACGGTTTTTTTTCAAGGGTTATTTCATGAGACCGACGGTCATTGTTGATCTTAAAGATAGTGCCAGGTGTATGCAGGAAGAAATTTTTGGTAAGTTATTGTGAACTTTATTTCTGTCATTTTACTGTGACTACTACAAAAAGTCAAAAAAGAAGTTATTGGAATTTACTTTGTGTAAAATGTGCTTGTGTAGGATAACAATCTGTTTGATTTTTGCGCGATAGACTAGTAGTTAGACTATCTATAGAAGTCTTCAAGCAGCAGCTTTCTATTCATAGTTGTAATACATTTCCTTGAGTAACTGGTGATTAAAGAACAGGATTGAGTAACGAAACATGCAAATATATTTTGAGCGTGTTATTTGGAGGTTGTTTTAAGTAATTTGGGAGAAAGTTTGAAAAACTCGGGCGGGAATTGTATTACCTACCATATTCATCTTTCAAGCACAAGGAACATTTTAAAAATAACCAGCTCCTTATCCCAAATACGACACCACGAAATTTCGGGTAGAAAATGTCTAACGCGCGACCTTTAAACCCAGCATAGAAAGTAAAAATATAATAGTTAAACATCAAAGTGTTTTACACAATGTTTTTACACGTGACCCATACACTCAGGATGGAAAGTAAAAATGTAATAGCTATACATGAAAGTGTTTTGCACAATGTTTTCACACGCGACCTATATACTCATCATGGAAAGTAAAAATATAATGGTATACACGAAAGAGAGTTGATGCTGCTAGAGCTATTAAATGATTTTAAGTCAAACAAAGTTTGTGCGGTTTGATTGAAAATACCGTTGTGGTAGCGCGCAAAGAAATGGATTTTTAATACCTGCACCGAATGTGTTTCCTTTAACTACATATGTGGGTATTTAAATTGACGTTGTCTTGACGTCTTCGCGTCTAGTTTTGGCTTAGACATGGTCTACATACATTATTTAGATCCTTGTTTTGGTTGTACTACTAATCCTTATCCATAATTAAGTAAATGGTATTCATCGTTTGTTTGGACTCTTCTTACATGCTGGGTCACATTTTGATTATGGTACCTTATATTATTAGGAATATTATTGTCTATAATATTAGATAGTTTACACTTTATAATACACCTCAAATCAAATTCCATTTAACATGTTAGAGAGAATAGGGTGCGTAAGATACTATGTGGAATGAAAAATTTTGTATATTAAACATAAACTATTATAAAAAGTGAAGAAAGCTCAGGTTAGCGGAGTCTCTAAAGAAGAAAAAAAAAGGGAAAAACCGCAATAAATACCAGATGTGCCTAATACTAAAGAGAAAACATAGCAGAAATACATAATTATCCAATAATCATGTTCTTAAGTTGTAATTGAACAGTCTACTCGCGAAAGTAGTATACATCTTCAGTAAAGCTTCCGGCTTAAATGCGTGTAAAAAAAATGGATTGATGTTTTTACCTTGTAAACTATTGGTTTGAATTTTCATTAATTTTAGAATACTGTTAGTATATATGGAGTGTAACAGTCATTAGTTGTCTGACTCCCCATTAACCTTAAACAAATTGTAAGTAAGGTTGCCGAAATCACTTTGGAAACTCCTGCTATCTTCAAACTTTTTTTGAACTTAAAAAATTGACTTGTGTTTGGTACTAATGATGCATCGATGTTTCTTCGCTATGCCAATTAAAGTTTGTGGTGGCTGTTCACAGAGAAACTCCACTCCCATGGTCCTAGTACGGCAAACTTTACTCTACTTTTCACCTGTTCGTCTTTCTAGGTACATTTGGAAGAAAAAATATCTTTGGATGTCTTTAAGCGCTTAATTATACTACTCTAAAGTAGTTTCTTTCCGCGATATAAACTTTTGTTTTCCTTCGCTTGCAGAGTTTTGTTACGGTGGCCACAGCTGGCCGTTCTGCCATGGGAGTATTAATTTGTACCTTGGACTCACGGCCAATGAAAGCCCTACCACTTACTACTAAGTTCACTACAAAATATAGTAAATATAGTAATTTAGACTGCTTTGTGGGCCAAGAAAAATTTTTTACTCAGCCATGGCTATGAACGCATCATAGTTTACTCTTCAAATTTGGAAAATATGCACAATCACCACATATCGCAGAGGGGAAAAGTGTTTCCTGAAATAAAACTGATAAAAGCTAATAAATACTATCGGATAAGACATTTTGGGTGCCTAATGCGCATGTCTATTGATTGACATCTGAATGACATATTCTTACTGAGAACCAGTAAAAGTGTAAGCGTAGAAAAGAACAGAAGGTACAGCCGTTGATACTAAACACAGTCAACGTTTTTCTTTGTCAAGGCTTACCCAAAGCTTTGAATTGCGTAGACTGAGCGTCAAGTGAGCTTTTTTTCGAAGTATTGTGCAGCTGTTTTGTATCATCCAAGTATGAATGTTAACATTGTTTCAGGTGAACAACAATCGAAACTAGACATCCCCAATCAAGTCATTCACCAATTCTTAAGAGGTGCAAACATTTACAAAGAAGCCAGTTTTAATAAGTCGCAGACACATTTGAATTGGGAACGTTTTGCACCATAGGACATTGCACTGATTTAAGAGGTTGGCAGCGCGAAACAGTAAATTTGTTCTTATGTCAGATTAGGTAATGAAGTGAAGTCATCAAAGGTTCTCCTTGAGGTGCCTTTACCAATTATACTACTTGAAACGAAACGAAGAGTATCGGTTTTTCTAATTGTACTTATTAATAATAATAGTTTTCTGTGTGTGTCTTAGTAGGGGTGTTAGTGGGAGTGGATTTAAAGGTGTCAATATTTTATTCCTGATTTTTGTAAAAGCCATACTAACATCAAAGTTTTAAAATCTGATTGTTGTTATCATTTTTTTTATTCTTGTGTATTGTCTTTTTACTCTTTTTCCCATTAGTATTACCTTTTACATTTCTTGTAAGCAATCATATAATTATCAACCATATATCTATCTCTTTGTGTATTATTTTTGTGTAATCTTTTGTATTCGTATCAAAACGTGCTCAATGCATGTAGCAGAGCAATATACATAAGGTAAATCACGAAAAATAAAAACTGATTTTAACTAATAGTTTCTCTTTGTTTATTATCTATCTCTTTAACTGGCAATCAGATGTCTATCTCTTGGGTTGTAAGATACATCTGTGACAGTTGTATTTTTCTTTACATCATGTTGTAAATGTTTTGACCAATCAAAAATTACTTGAACATTGTTCACGAAATGGGCCAGTGCAGTGAAAGGCAATTTATTACTGAGCAAGCTGTTTGGTTTTAGCTTTTATGCTCAGTTACGAAAGACATTTATTTGAAATGTATTATTAATTTTTATTTATAATATCATTTTTATTAATATTTTTAATAATATTGGTTTTGATATTATTTTTGATATTGAAATAAAATTAAGCGAAAAATTATTTGAAGTATTTCCCAGCTGCTACTGAAGTGTATACTCTGGTATCAAGGGCATTTAATTACAAACGGTTGACAAGTATCACTGTTATAAATTTTTGAGGTTTACTTTGGGGCATATACCAGTTCCAAAATCCAGAACTTTGAGTTGGTGTCTTGTTCCGCTGTCAAAAGGTGATTGGAATAGGGGCACTGAAAGGTTGCGATACCTGCACAGCGTTTGTGTTCCCTCTACACATTGCATCGTGACTGACTATAATTTGTAACAAAGAAGGGCTAGGTGCATTTTTAATTGAAATCATTTTCTAGACAGCAAATATTAAGTGCCTACAGTTACTGTATTGTACTGCACATTCATAAAAAGTAGAGTTTTCTTTGTATCATTATACATAATTTATTGTGCAGAATTGATCATTTCTTGCATACTGTAGTATTTAAATCGAATGTTATGTTTTTGAAAACCTTTGATGCAAAACACAGCGATTTGCTTGAAATAGAACCATTCTTTATGACGTAGATCACGATATACAAAGAGCAAAGCAGTTGGTTCCAGGGATAAGATGAAATCTCTTGAAAACAGGAGCAAGGAGTACTTGGATCTACATTAGAAGACATTAATATATGCCCAATAAAACTACTTTTTGTTGCACTGCATTCGAGAGCCTCATAGCAAAAAGAACTTGAACAAGTAAAAGGCTAATTCATTGACATTTTATTCTTTTCTCATCATTTTGCCCTTAATTTGTGAAAATTAGCAATATCGTGGCTGGTGGCTGTCGTAGCCTGGTGATCTGAAATGGAACGACCCATGTAGAGGAAAGTAGAAACACTTTGTTTTCTACTCATTTAAAAAAAAATTACCTCAGTGATCTTTACTGACTGATATCTTGGATCTTTTTAACTGTAGGACCAGTAACCTGTATATCACCATTCGAAACCGAAGAAGAGGTTAGTTCTGTATATTCTCAGATTTTTAGCTTGCCAACCATCCCGTCTTTTTCATAAAACAGTGGATTAAAGTCTGTATTTGAACAATGGGTTAGAATGGACATAAAACAAAAACTTAATATTTTAGTCAAGGAATTTCTACACCTTCCAGGAAAGGTGTTAGTGTATGAACGAAACGGAAGGGTGTAGAAATGGGAGAGCTTTGCATTTGTATACGCAGAAAATGATCCCGTCTTTGCAGCCCAATTTATGAAGTCCAGCAGAGACTGTACTATTTTGGAAAACGTTTGCTAATTCAGGTTTGTTTATTTTCAAAAAGAAACTTCTAGAAACTTTTTTGCAGTAATGTGACCCCAGTTGTATTCTCCATATATTTCAGAATTGTCTGAAGATGTGTGAAAAACACGAAAACATTTACAAATAGAGAATTGCTGGGCTCGCTATTCCACGTATTGTTTATTACTATGATATCGGAGCAATGTGCTTTTTACCAATAATTAATTTTTAATTTTTTGGTGCGTGAAGTTTACCTCCAGTCATGATAAGCACTAAGACCGATTGCTTATCACGATTGGAGAAACGGTGGAAATCCAAAACCTTCCCTTTTCAAGCTTTCTTCTGTGCGTTGCGTATCCTGTCCAGCATCATTTTCGATGCTACATAACAAAATATATCTCATGAACTTGTTTGGGTTTATGATTATATTATGTTATATATATATGTTATATATATGTTATACATATAGGTATATATTTATGTAATATATATAGTAACGCTATGGATGCATCGATATGCGTGAACGTCAACTTTCTTTATGCTTTCACATTTTGCAATATGTTTTTACAGTTTACAGACATAAATTCTTCTATTTTGTGATACATATAGTTTTTAGTAAAGGTCAAGGTTATTATTATGGTTGTTATTTTAAATCCCAATGTTCAGCTTACTTTAAAACTAGTTTTTAGGCACCTCATATGGAAAAAGACAATTGTTTTCTTTCAGGTAATAGAGCGAGCAAATGATGTTAAATATGGGCTTTGTGCTACAGTATGGACGGAAAATTCATCTCGTATTCATCGTATTGCTCCAAAGCTAGAGGTATGGAACTGTACTACAGTCATTTAAAACTTAAGTGAACTGCTTTTGTTTCTACCCATCTTTCTTTCTTTCTTTCTTTCTTTCTTTCTTTCTTTCTTTCTTTCTTTCTTTCTTTCTTTCTGTCTATCTATCTATCTATCTATCTATCTATCTATCTATCTATCTATCTATCTATCTATCTATGTAGACAGGAAGCTAGAAGTATGTATAGTACCACCATTGCCCACCACCATCACCACAGCAACATAATCAATATTGGTATTTTCATGTAAAATCTGTGATCATTCCTTACAGAGATAAACTAATCGTTCCCCCCAAAACGGTTCACCTTTAGTGATTGCTGTGTTAAGTTATGTTAAGTACTTAAGTAGACTATAGTCTTACAANTGTCTATCTATCTATCTATCTATCTATCTATCTATCTATCTATCTATCTATCTATCTATCTATGTAGACAGGAAGCTAGAAGTATGTATAGTACCACCATTGCCCACCACCATCACCACAGCAACATAATCAATATTGGTATTTTCATGTAAAATCTGTGATCATTCCTTACAGAGATAAACTAATCGTTCCCCCCAAAACGGTTCACCTTTAGTGATTGCTGTGTTAAGTTATGTTAAGTACTTAAGTAGACTATAGTCTTACAACTCATTAAGCATCACACCCTTCGGTGTTTTCTGTGGTTTCCCTCTGATTGTCTAGCCAATCTTCTCATTGTTTTGCATGGTTATGCGTAGTTTTTCAGAAAAGTTAATCTTTTACCTTACGAGATTGCCCTTTCCAATTAAGGGATTAATAATGAAGACTAGAAATTTTGCTTGGTATTGAGTAATGGTTATTTACGGTTAGGGATTTTGAATTGCAAGAACAATTATATAATTTTTTTTATAGGTTGGTACCATCTGGTGTAATTGCTGGCTAATTCGTGATCTCAACATGCCATTTGGTGGAATGAAATTATCTGGTATTGGAAGAGAAGGATTCAAGGATTCACTTGAATTTTACACCGAAGTTAAAACAGTTTGCGTTAAACACTCATAGTTAAAACAGAGTTAAACGACGAAGCCCTTCTATTGCGTAGATTAAACTATCCTATTTAATTTTCTATTTTTTTTATGCTTTGAACAAGTCATAATGTATACAAACCTCCATACATAGATCTAAACAACAACAGATGAAGAAGTTACCTATTTCCACCGAAGGATGATTAGCGTGCTTTGTGAGGTCACACCAGGAACTCTGAGTAGGTGCTTTCGTTTATTTTCTGATGTGATATCTTCACTTTTGGTTTTACATCCACTGCTTCAAAGGCAGTATTTTCAGAAATCCAGGGTAAATTTCTCTTTCAAATAATTACTTAGTTTTTCCATTTAGGTGTTAATTTTATCCCTGCTTCTGCTTTACTTCGTTTAGTAGCAGGTTAGTAAAGTATATGGATTGGCGCAGTCTTGTATAGGAGGCACCTTGAAACAGAGTAAATCTAGCCGTTTGAGACACTTCAAAAACA
>RDPX01000324.1:757779-790279 GCA_003991215.1 Morbakka virulenta
CTTCGTCTGCTTCCACTTCTACTTCTACTACTGCTACTCCTACTGCTACTACTACTGCTGCTGCTACTACTGCTGCTGCTGCTACTACTGCTGCTACTACTGCTGCTGCTACTACTGCTGCTACTACTATTACTACTACTACTACTACTACTACTACTACTACTACTACTACTACTACTACTACTACTACTACTACTACTATTATTATTAGTAGTAGTACTACTCATAATGGCCGCCGTATTATTATTATTAATAATAATAATAATAATAATAATAATAAAAATAAATAATAATAATAATAATGTTAGCTTTTTTGACCGGCTTCCTTGAGTGAAATATTTGGCAAAAAAGTGTATTCTTAGTTTTTGCTTGCAATGGCCTGCATAGACTTTTAAGTCACCTGATATAACTTTGCCTGTAGTACTCAGTAATGACGTTGGAGTTTAATTTGTTGGCTCCCACATCACATACTTTTGTATTTTTTTTATAGTAAGTTAGACTAGCGTAAGTTATCTTCCATTATTATGGGAACTAATTTTTAAAAACTGACAGTGAAGTTACGCTTATTATTTATGTAGTATGCAGTAAAACCCATACTTGGAATGCATTACAGATGCGATTGGTGCTTAGAATTATTGCGGCTGTTTTGTCCATTTTTAATTCTAACTAGGCATATATATCGCTTTTGCCGCTCAAAAAGAAATTAGGGAAAAATCCCCACACTGGTCATACAATGCTTCCAATCTTTAAGAGGAAGCTATTGTCAGCGCATTCAGGCCACAAGGTATGCCTTTTGGCGGAAGGAATGTATGTATTTTGAATCATTCGGTAAAAAGATAGTGTTGTTTTATGTGTTCCTACTTTGAATATGGATTTAGTGTCATGGTTGTTAATGTATTTAACGTATAGTTTACTTGTTTTGTTTTTTCACATTTGCACAATTATTTTCACAATTAGTTTTAGATTATTGTACCCGACGTTTACCTGCGATACGTGAGCTTTCCGGTCTTTAAATTTATTTTTTTTTGAAGCGCGAAGACGTGATTGATTCAGTGATCATTATTAATATGCAGGTTTTAAATACACTTTGTGGTACTAAAATAATTGCTCCCGGTTAGTTCCCCCCCAAGATGGCTAGCCCTCTGGATGATTTCCCCCTTGTTACATTTATGAGGAACTGGCACCATCGCAGAACCCCGTTTTGATTTTTAGATTTTGCAGGACCATTATCTGCACTAGTTCAGTTATCTATACTCGTTCAACTAGCTGCACTAACTCAACTTGTTGCAACTCATTCGGGGGAAATTTTATTGCTAGGAAGTTGTGCGGGAGGCAACCGTCTGAGAGCAACTCCCCATAGGGAAATTATTTAAGGGAAAATATCGGATCACCCAAATATACAGAAAGAAAAGGTTTGATAGTCCTGTGTGCAGTAGGCTTCACGGGGGTTAATTAAAAGAAATATTTGTTTTCCCCAGGCGACCAGAAGAGTTCTTGTTTAAGTAGAAGCTTTGTGGCCTTCACTCCTGTATTGGATTTAATAGGTTGAGTTTTGTAAGTGATTAAGGGCCTGGCCTTTATGAAATTTAATTCTTATTTGCACACATTTTATTGATACGCAAACGTGTCACTGGGAAAATGTTTTTAACTCGCGCAGCACGTATTGGTATACTAAGAGTAACTTTTTGATGTATTTAACGTTCCTAACCGTCAGGTGAAGAGTATTTTAGAAAATACCACAACGATAGCCTTTGATCTATTTTAATGATCTTGCTTATTGTAATGACCTGCGTGAAATAGGATATTGCAGTCAAAACTTTTTAATGGTAGTTACTTTTTCTAGCACTGATCATCATTTCTACCTAAAATATTGTTCTGATATTTTGACTCAATACACAATCATTTGCGTTGGTTACAGAGCCATCAAGCACTAAAAGACAAAACTAGAAATGATACTCATCTCGGGGTTTGGCAACATTTTGCAGAGAATTGAGGAAATGCAAGTCGAACATTTATTCTGGTAGACCAGATCGTTGGTGAGCATTTTCACCAACGATCAGCCCAAGCCTGTCCACTGTCAGATGCTTATCTACGCGGATGACTTAAGTCTGACAACACGACATGATTGCATCAACGGAGAGAACCCTCGAATCCGCTCTCGACCATATGTCAGCCTACTACAGGGAAAACCACCTGAGGCCAAACCCTGGAAAGACCCAGATTTGCTAAAAAACAATTTGGCCAACCAAACAGTTAACATCAAGTGTGATGAACAGAACCTACAACACCAACAATACCCTGTCTATCTCGGAGTGACATTAGACCGTGCACTCACCTTCAAGGAGCACATTACCAAGCTAAAGGAAAAAGTGCACTCCAGACATAACTTGATCCCCTAAATAAGAAGCTTTGAATGGGACTCTGATCCCGGCGCTGGAAGGGCATCAGTCCTGGCGATCTGTTTCTCATCTGGAGAGTATGATTGCTCCACGTGGTCACGGTCTGACCATGCTAAAAAAACTTGATCCAGCACTTAGCGGAGCGTGTCGCATCTTTACAGGATGCTTGAAAACCAACGTCGACATTATCCATGGTCTGGCCGGAATTGCTCCACCAGACATCCGCTCCAGTGATGTGAGCATAGATCAGCGCCGTAGGCAAGAGACAGACGATAGGCATACCTGTTCCAACACAAGCAACCCAGAAACCGCCTGCCATCACTCAGTAGTTGCCTGGACTCGGAGACCCCTCTTGAGATGCTAAATTCAATAAAGCGATGAGAGAACTTGGGAGACAAGGGACGAATTTGGAAATCCAGAGGAATAGACTCCATGGAGACCATAGTGTCTGGTAGTAGTGAGGCATAGTCTACATGGAAAGCGGTGAACTGACTACGTGTAGAACATAGCAGATGCATGGCATCTCGAAAGATCTGGGGTTTCACAACCTCAGACCTCTTCAAGTGCGCCCAAATACAGACAATGGAACACCTGCTCAGCTGCCCCAAATTGCCTACCAGAAGAATTTTACCAACTAACACCAGCTGCCATAAACACGGCCAAGTACTGGTCAAGCCACCTGTGATATGTCAAGGACAGAACGAAGTAGATCAGATCGTGTCGCGTTTACAGACATCCATCAATCGCATTACCCATGGCTAATGGAATTCTGAATTTGCGAAGATGGTCAAAGAGCGTGGTAATGCAGGAAACTTCCTTTGTTAATGACCATTTTTTGTAATTTAAAGAATCGTAGCCCTTTGAATGGAACGGTCATACAATACAATAGACGTTAGTTATCATCTACCACTTTCTCTTGGTATTTTGAAAACACGCAGCGAACTCTTTATTTCTTTGCATCTGAGGGAGAATACAGTCCAATCGTATTTTATTTGTAATGCGACTTGACAATAATAATGGACTAGCAAAATGTTTAACACTGCATGCATTCTGTGTTACACTAATGGTCGTGTGAATCGCCCCAATATTGGCGTAGCACAGTATCTTTGTGTTCCATTGGATGTTTTGGGTGTTGCGAGTGTCGAAAAAGTTTCTATACGAAAAATACAATAAAAGCCTTTGTTACCAAATTTCTTAACAGCTCATTTCAAAGCTTTCCGAGTTTGAACAATCATTTGAAAGTGCTTTAAATTGAAGACCTTTGTAGGGGCTTGAAAAAGTTTAGTCTCGAAAGTATTTCTAATTTCATTCCTTCAGCTGGATGCTGCACTTATTATGTGCACCTAGTAGTTCCAGTTTTAACTTTTTAATTTTAGCTCTGTCAGTGAAACGTCTTTCCGCTCTTTAACTATAACTCTACTAATCTTAACTTTTCGTTCAAGGATTTTATATATTTTTAATATCAATTTTCGTATCAAATCAACGTATTTGAAGACAGCCTCGACACGAGAAAGGCATAAATGTGGTTTCTGTTGCAGTTTACATTTTAAAATTTCAAAGAAAATAGCCTTTACTTAAGGGCCGAGTGATGCGTAACGAGCGATAACCACACAGCTAAAGTTGTACGGTGTAAATGAAGTCAAAACAAAATTTCGAAAAGAAAATTCATAAATGGTATCCAGAGCGCATTCAGTTTATTTCTCCTTAATTAACTTGATAGCCTTTAAATGTGAGTATTTTGAAGGGTAAGCATAAAGCACACGTCTTTTTGCTACTTGATTTTTTCCTGTTGATACTTGTCTTGGCCAACAGGCTTAAAACTTAAAGTGATGAATACCAGCAGACACTTCAGTAATTCCTGCTAATGCAATAATGAACAACAGCTACAACTTGAGAAATACAACTGGTGTTCAACCCAAGCTTAATGTTTGCATTACTGGAGGCATTGTGACAAGAGCCGAGATTTTTGTTGCACGCAAACAAAAGAAGCAATTGTTATGTTATATAACCTTTATTTTTAGATGTGCTAATACAAGTTTGACCTTTGGGGAAAGTTTTCATTGAGCAGTATAGTCGCTAAAAATAGTACACGAGAAAAATTTACCTATTTTGAAATAGGCAATGCATTTCAATTCATGAAAAATCTCTTTCTATCTCTCTGTAAGTTGGAATATCTCTTAATGAAAATCCATCATTAATGATGAAGGCAGAAAACAATCAAACAAAATATATGTCGTTACTAGGAGATGCAGTTGGAGAAGTAAAAATAGGGTCGATGGTGAAAAGGAAAGTGCAGTAGTGGGAGAAAAGGGTACAAGCTAAGAAATGAAAGCGATAGGACATGAAAAGAGGTTTTTTGCGAAAGACCCATATGCCTAAAAATGGATCATTTTTGAAAGGAGGCCCACAGAGGGCAATTATGTATCTCATTCATTCAACACTCACGGTTGGGGTTTTTTACCTGGTTCTTTTATACATCTGGCGTAAATAAGGAAATTCCGCGCAACAGTTTGGGAAGTCTGGGAAAGCTTTTAAGGCTATTTTTACCATTAAAGGATATAGCTGATTGGTAAAAAGTTTGCAATACTTGGGGCTATACTGATTGGCCATTAGCTTAAACAAACTTAGGTAAGCCCAAGTAATTGTAACAGGTTGTTCAAGATCAATGTCAGCAAAATCATACAAAGAAAACTTATATGCAACCAAAGGAAGCCTAAGCAAGGTGTCTGATGCTACAGGTTGAAAAGGCAAGGAATATCTTTTGACCGAAGGTAAGTCTAAGATAAGGTTGGGCAAGCTGTCTAAGTTTTTTCATCAAAGCCTGATGCTATGAACTCCCCTGTTCTGGGGGTCGCTTAA
The DNA here is from genome assembly GCA_003991215.1 of Morbakka virulenta. Classification (NCBI taxonomy): domain Eukaryota; kingdom Metazoa; phylum Cnidaria; class Cubozoa; order Carybdeida; family Carukiidae; genus Morbakka; species Morbakka virulenta. Next base: position 763,038 of record RDPX01000324.1, read on the forward strand.
CAGCTGTTACAATTATTTTTGGATAGCGGGTCTCTGTCTGACAAAAATCTGCATTAAAACTATTCAAAGGTGAATGGAGCTGTGGTTTGTATTATTATTATTTTCAATAGGCAATTAAATACATACAATTAGCCAAATAAAATTCATTTACCAAATTTTGCTAGTTAGCAAAAAATAAAGTAGTCATTTTCCTGGCCCTGTGCATGGCCAGGAAAATGACTCCAAGAAATGACCCCAAGAACATTATTTTCGTTGTCCATTAAAACCGTCCTTTGCATTTTGTTTGCAATTCTGTTCATAACTTCATGATTTTCAAACATCTTTTTAAGAAAAATTGTCAACTCTTTAATTCCACCTCCTAGTGCACCTATTATCACTTCTTCTTCTTCTTCTTCTTCTTCTTCTTCTTTTCTTCTTCTTCTATGTTGACTGTATAATTGTAACGGGGACCCCTCTCTCTTGTTTTGAACGCCAGTTTGGTTAATTTTTCTACATTTGGTTAATTTTTCCACTTTCTTTGCATCAATATTATTCCTACGGGGATCCCATATCGCATATCAATATCCTTCTCTCTTCCTCTTCCTCTTCCTTTAAAACAAGGAACATATCTGTTCGTCTCAAGGACGTCGTCTTGGGTGGAACTTGAGGCCACACACCAGCTTTCCCATGTCATTTTCAAAAGTGGTTCCTCTGTCCCATCACTGTTCATACCAAACAACATCTTGAACAAATAACTTGGACTCCTTTGTCCATGCCACCACTAAAATCATCAATGCCCTGTTGTGTCTGGATGAGTATTCACTGTTAGCCAGCGTCTGCCATGCAACCACTAGGTATTTTGCTAATTTACTATGCTGGAAATATACTCTATATCTCCCGTTCTCCACTAGTCCTCATTTGTTTTCAAGATATAGTCTTTTCAGGATATAGAGATTCTTAGATAACCACAAATTTCTGTTTTTGGTCTTTATGAACTCTTATTTGCTCTTCTTTGTCTTCATGCCTTTCCATTCTCTTAACTTTAACACCCTTCTTCAATTTGCTTTTCAACTTCTTCCAGGCTGGCTTCCATCTTTGAATTATTTCCACTTCAATCGATATTTTGCCTTCCTGAAAATGGATTTTTACTCCAATATCCTCCATTGTATTTATCACTTCAGTCACAATTGCATTCTTCTTCAACACCTTTCTCCTCCATGCAGCTTTAATCCAGTTATTCGTCGAGGAAGCCATATAACAAGCACCTCTGAGTCTCGTTTCTTGGTAAATATCCCTCATGGACTTTATCCCACGTCCACCGTTCTCCCTCTTTATGTACAATCCTTCGTCACTTGCGTGCTTGTTCAATAAATTATTTTCTCTTATTTCTCTCTTTATTGTTTGATCTAGTTCCTTTGACTCTCTATTATTGAGCTTGCACAGACTTATCTCGTACGCTTCCACTGTAATTTGTTTTCCATTAATTGCACGCGGCATATTGACTTCATTCAATTTGGTGCTCATTAGCATATGTACTCTCTTTGTGACTTCGCTTTTAACCCACTCAAATACTTTTTTGGTTCTTATCCCATATGCTTACTCTATTTCAAGGAACTTATATATTTCGTTCTCGTCTGATCCAATGAATTAATTTCCTCTTTTAGCACCTGCAATACTTCACCACTCACCATTTTGCCTCTTTCGAATACAATTTCAGCACACTTTGCTTTTCCTTGCCATGCTTCATTGTTAAGACTCACCTGTATAATAATGTTGACGCATTTAAGAATTTCGTGATTTTCTTGTTACTGCTTTAGATAACCTACAAACAGAATATGTGAGGAGAATATGAATTAATGTCTCCAATTCCAGACAGACACATCCTGTAGCCTTTACTACTGTTGCAAAAGTAAACATACTAGTATTTCCGAGATACTAAAGACAACTGGCGAAAAGCTGTTCCCAAAGTTCATATTGGAAGAAACCATAAGTAAGACGAACAGTCTTCTAATCAACAAATTTACATTTTGCTATCCTCAAAAGAACTGAACAAAATGATTCAAAATAATAATTAAAAAAAGATAATGTATACTACTAAAAACACTCTAAAGTGCCTTATGAAATGATTTAAAATTACTTCCAAAGGACAGAACATTTCTAAAGTAAAACATCCGATGTGTAAGTAAACATCATTTGAACAATATGGAGTAGGGTTACAGTATGGATCAGGAGGACACGTTCAAAGAACATCATGTGCTTATAAGGTTAACAATTGGAATTAATAGAATTCAATATAATAAATTATTATTTCTTATATGTTTCTAAACTGTTATTAGTGAATCTTGGGTACTTGCATTAAGGATCTTTTTCATGATCTTGTTTCCTTGGAAGTAAAAGAAACTTNGGAATTAATAGAATTCAATATAATAAATTATTATTTCTTATATGTTTCTAAACTGTTATTAGTGAATCTTGGGTACTTGCATTAAGGATCTTTTTCATGATCTTGTTTCCTTGGAAGTAAAAGAAACTTTTTAGTCGTTTCAAATTTAGCGTTGGGAGTCGTAAGGCTGCAATTTTTTTTCTTGTTTTAAACTGATATCCACTTTTACGCAGTAGTCATCCAAAAATGCTGGAGCTTAACCATTTATACACTTGCATACTTGACTGTTAGATAATTTCTGTGGTGCTTCAGAGACTCTCAAGCATCTGTCTTTCTAGGGCTGTTTACAATTCTTACAGCTCCTTTTTGCATTTTATCCTAGTTTGCTTGGCATTTGGGACACATTGCTAGAAATACTGTGCACCAGTAAGGAGCATTTGGATGCATCATATGATTTCAAGTTCGATTTCTTGTTTAGATGAACATTTTTGTTGTGTTCCGTAGACGTAGAGTACAAAAGATGTTTTCCCTTTCTTCAAATTTATTCCCAAGTTGTTTTCTTTCAGTCACATTCCAAGGTTTCTTTCGTCGTCATTTCAGTCATTTTCAATGTTATCTATGTTCATGATAGATAAAAAAACGAGCGTATAATCGACACAGTGAAGCTCCTTATATTTGATTATTTGCATATTAATGTCACTTATCAACAAGATCAACAAAAGTGGTCCCGGATTGAGCTCTGGGGTGCCAACCATAACATGACCTTGAATCCAATGACCATTGCAATAAGCTATCAAATTTTTGTATTTTAACAGCTCAAGAAATATTTCACATGCTTTTGTGTTATTGTTTGCAGCTTACAGTATCTATGAGATCAAAGGAAAATTATCTGCTTTTTTCCGAGGTAAATGAATTGGTTGCACATTTGATGACCGACTGCGCAGTGGTTCAACACTTACAGAAAAGGTAAGGTTTTTTCCCTTCCAGCTACATTATGCAGTAGTTAATAAATGTATTTTTAATACATAAGTTGTATTGCTAGAATAGCAGAGTACCCTGCAGTAAATGTATTTTCATAGTTGAAAATGTCACATGTGGATCAACTGACATTTTTTGTACAAATTATAATATTTCTATCCCTGGTTATCAAGGTCTCTGGCAAATGTTGTGCTCTGCTTCAACATGGCAGGTCTGTCATTTATGAAGGGGACAAAGCTGCTGCGATTCGCAAGCATAATGGATGAATATCAAGGACATTAAGCGAGAATAAAAGTTAAACAATCCAATATATACGCTGCTCAGCATATTTTTTGAATCTCGTCGGTTTACTAGCTGGAAATTGTTGTGTCAATAAATGCTCATTCTCTGGGTTTGTCTAAGTGTTTGCTTTTTTCTCTGTTTCTAGTCACGGATAAAATTCATTGAAATAAGTAATGGATGGATTTTCTTAGAGTCGCTGTCATTCACAAGGTATTTTGCACGACGTCATGCAACAGTTGCTATGAAACATTCACTTTGATGAATTTCAACTCTATATTGGGGTGATTTAATGGTCCTTGTAAAGGTTCTCAGAAAATTGATATAGAATTTGTTGACAGGCGACCATCTTTTTTCAGTTTGCTGAAACTTAGTGCTTTTCATTTCCAATTAAAAGGCAGTCAAAGTTCTTGACTGCCTTTTTTTTAAATGACTAAGCTGCTTCTGGACGACTTGATTTGCTGGGTAGACTAAAAGTGATCAAGAAAGAAAAAAGTGTTTTTTAGAGGCAGAAAATAAAATGTATGTGGGCACTAAGGTGAGGTTTTAAAAGAGCAACATTCTTTTCCATTTCAAATTTATTTAGAACAGAGCTAAGAAAGCAAGTTTACTGCTAACAAAATAACAGATAATACCACTTTTCTTTTGGATGCTAAGTTTAGGCATTTGTAGAAGACACTGTTTAATTATTCCGGTACCTAAGCATATTTGACCAGAAACTTGTTTCATGCGAGGTACATGCGAGGTATTCTACGCTACTAATGCTGAAAAAAGAGCAGTCTTTTTCTTTTTTCAAAAAGTTGAAGAAAAGTTTCAATCGGTCGACACTATGATATGACCAGAAATGTAATTATTAGGAGATGTATTGAAATCCTTAAGCCATTTCTATATATCTGGGACGTTTTGGAAGATTTTGGGGACTTTTAGAACAATTAACAATAATTTTATGGAAAACTCTAGAAATTATCAATACTCGCTACCACCAATCAAACTTCCTAGGAATGGGTCTCTTGGCTTTGGTTTATTTAATTTCATAGGTACATTTGTAGATATTGGGCATATACTGGTTTGAGTGTAATGATTCAAAATAAATTGTAAAAAGTGGTTATAGCATTAAGGAAGGGAACGTAACCCCCCTTTCTTGAAAAAAACAGAGATTGTATATTATTTAACAAGAGTAGGGTTAAAGATTAAATCTGTTATCTATATTGATAAATATACAGACAACAAACCTACGTCCTTGATCCCTTTATTTCAGTTGCAAAGTTTCCAAATGTGAATTGAACTGATTACTCTGAAAAATAATTTCAATCTTCATGGAAAATTTGCAGTATACAGAGATTCAGTTCTCATGTGCTAAAATAAGTAAACCAGATAAGGTCATGGCCTATATCTTTGTTGATAAATTTTTTATGCTAGACAATATCGTGAGCTGATCTTTTCTTTGTTTGAAATCGCATGGCCCTTTCAGGTTGTTGCAGGTCCTATTGATTACTACTTTTCTTGTTAGTTCTTTTGAGTCGATTGCCATAATTGGTACCAGCCTCCTTCCCAATAACGTGGCTCTTCATAGTCACTATTTTTGATTAATTTACTTCAGTCAAAATATTAAAGGCATATTTTGGTAAGGATTCGAAAAGTGGATATATCACGCTGTTTCAGGTTCGAATATAATTATTTCAGGTATGTTAGATAAGTAAGAAAAGGGTTTCTGCGATCTTAACATCTTTCCTAGAAATCTCCGACCTTGAAGCTTCCGTCCATCCTATTGTTTTTGTCCTTCTGGTGGTCTGAACCCTTCCAATTTTAAAATAACTTCATTCCTTTATCTTCAATTCTTCTTGCCTTTCACAGTCTCTAAGATAAGTGACTCCACGCCTTGTTTGGGACTTTTTCTTCAAAAGTACTTTGATAAATTACAACGGGACTGTAAACGTACTGGTGGGAAATAAGGTAGGTTGACATAAGCAAAAGTTTTTGTAAAGTTTTAAACTACAATTGTTCTAAAGGAAGCAATTCCAATATATACACATATACGTACATTAGTAATAGTATGGCGACGTATCATAGTTTTAAATGTAATTTAGGAAAATTGATGAGTTAAATTTATTTCAAATAATTTGATTGGTTACATGATCGACTGTATTGGCCCCTTAAAAAAATAGAATTTACCTTCTCTCTATTGAGCATCCAGCTTTACTAACTTTATTTGCAGACAAACGAGATAGATATGGAAACGATCTTTACTAAAAATAATGTTTACCACAAACTATGCGTCAAAGTAAAAATATGTTACTCTAGTATGGAGTATGGTCTGATTCTAGAGTTCTAATTTTTAGGCCAAAAATAAAGTTTTCTTACGGAATATCTCGTTCATGACAAAAATTTACTGTTTAGATGATTCTGGATTGTATCTTAACTTAAAGCAATATTCTTTACAGTCAGTCTCCCCCATGCTTAATGACATCTGGTCTTTTCCTTTAGTATTTCTCCAAGCACTAGTTTATTGCATGTTGTAACTATTTGCTCATTTTCACTAACATCTCTTCCAGAAGCAGTTTTTGTGACGAGCTGGCCAGTAGTAATAAGAAACTAAAATATTTATTCGATTCATTTAAGTCGGTACTTTTATCTGAAGGTTTTCTTATTTCAAAATGTATGTTAGTTTCTAAAGTGCATCTGGGAACAAATTAATCTTTGAATTATACTGGAAGGTATAAAAAGGCTACATTTAATTACAGAAAAGAGTACTGTTTTTTATCCATTGTGATTTTCTCTTTTTGTGTATTCTTTGTGTTGAGGTACCTGGTTAACGTGTTAAACAAGTACACTTACAAGACGACATGCACTTAACTCTTCAAACTAAGGCCTGACTGATCCATGTATTTAAGAATATTTATTGAGAAAAATGTTTACAGTTATGGCATAACAGTAGAGATGCAGTAGTAATATTTCTTGAAAAATAATTCTTTGATTTTGGCTACTATTGTAGCATTTTTGATTAACTAGGGTTCACATTGTTTTAGAAATATCCTGCGAAGTTAAGACTATTGTTGTTGATGTAGATGTAATTGTAGTCATATAAACAATGGAGGAAAAGTAATAATAATTATTCCGACTTTGCTATAGCACCTAATGTGATATAGGTTGCTGTTGTAGTTCATGAGGATACGGTAGTTGTATCGAGATCATTTGAACCTATCATGGCAAAGCCGTGCAGTGTTACATGGTTTTATGTGAAAAAGTCTGTGAGGATAGGATACTTGATATATTTTATATTAATAAATAGAGTTTGTATACTCTCTTTTAACCTCTTAATTTCTTGTTTATCAGGAAACGCTTTTATCAGTAGAACACGCTAAACAAGTGTCCATAGGAAAAGCCTACTTGCTCATCTATTGATTGAACGAATATTGACTTTACAGGCCGCCATGTTTTAAAACTACGTTATGTTCTTATTGGTCAGAGTACTGACCAATCAGTAAACACCAGCTCAAGTGTTTCATTTCCCCCTCCCATCGAAGCATTTTTAATACGACTGAGTTGTTGCTAAGTACCAGCAATAAATTCTACTTGTTTCTTTTCTTCCGAACAAGTTTTGGCTGTATTTAAAGCAACGTGAAACCAAATTCTTCATTTCACTTTTATGTGCTTAGAGTTTAGAATTAATACTCTTTTATAAGAAAAAGCGGCTTTACCTTTTTGTAAAACACAGATATGTTTAAGAGATTACTTCAGATTTCTTTTGGTTCTTATTGTGAAGTAACGCTATTGTTACTTTTGATTATATAAGGTGACAGACAGTAATTTTTTGCTTCCAAACCGCACGTTTGCTTTGACTTATGTCATTTCAATTCACATTGTTAAGACATGCAAACAGGCCACACCATATTTTTTGATTAGTTGCTCGAAGAAGTCTAAAATGAACATAATTGAAGGTGGCCACTTAGTCGAGGGTAGGCGATTGATTTAGAAAATAATGTATTCATTGTAGGTGTGTAAAATTTAAAATTATCATTTACCTATGGTGTTAATATTTTATGTTCTTTGTCAAAAAACTGGTAGAAAGTTGGAACTAGGAGAATATGAACTCGACAGTGTAGGAATGGGCCAATACCACGAGGGTAACACCCTGATTATGAAATGAGTAAAGCAAGAGCTTCTTGCTAATAACTTCGGCGTTTTCTTTATGACATTTTGCTTTTTGCTGATTTTGTGATTAGTTCCCAAACCTTTTGTATTACATAACCTTTTCTTTACAGTATGTCATAATGTTAACTATTGTTGTTTATTTGATATTTTTAATTTAATCAAAATGATTGAGAAAGAAGCCTTTTTAACGGCCAGTGTAAAATTTTATGCTTTCGGTCTGGAAAGGTACCAAAGGAAGTTCAGGTAACAACAATAATTAAACATAACTCTAGCATTGCAGTTAACAGTGCTCTGTAAGAATTCGCCATCAGAATTGGTGGCAGCCAAAAGTTTATTTTGGTGAATAATAAAGTACATTACAGCTCTGAAAAAAAACTAACTAACTAAATACATAAAACTTATCATTTGCCTCTGTTGATTTTGAAATATGTTATAAATCTCAACAGAAATGCACAAAAGAAAAAAGACTAGAATATATAGGGACAGTGACAGAAAATGACAATGATATCTTATTTATTAGGGGAACTCAAAGAGGGTTGGATATTCTGAAACCAGACTATATACATTTCTTTTAGTTCACCAACTGTTAAAACCATGAGCAAAACCGTTACATGTATTTTGTTATAATCCTATACATTTTCACTGTAATGGTTTGTCGAATAATAATATTTTGTAAAAAGCAATATTTAATTTGTTTCTCCTATTTTCAAATTTCACAGAAAAGATGCTGCTACTTCCTGTTCTTTGTGTATTTCTGTCCCTTTGTTCAGTTACAGGTAAGCGTATAAACATCTCCTTAAATATAGTCACAAACAAACAATGCCCTCTGAAAATTTTACTAAATTAAGTATTTTTAGTATTAAAAACGATTAACGTATTAAATTTTAATAGGTTTAGTACTATAAACAATTTTAGCCCAGGACAGTATTTTCAAATTATTTTATACTAGAAGACCACACCTCTTTTTTAGGAAAAGGTGACAAAATTATCAGAAAAAGATTTTCTACAGAAAATATTAGAGAGAATAATGTAAAATCTTACATCACTTGAAAGGAAGGGATATAAAAGATAAATAATAATAGTTCTTTGGTACTTGACTCCACAATTCCTCGTAGATAGAAATATTCTGTAATGTAATTTTTGTGGGTTGTTTTTACCTGCAAATTATTAAAGTACATGACAACACACACATATGTACATATATATATATATATATATATATATATATATATATATGGTGCTTTCGATTCAGTTGACTGTATTAGAGTGCTCGATACATAAATGCAGAGCGTAATAAAAGAGATATAATAAGTTGGAAAAAATAAAAAAACTACACTGGCCATCTCGAAAAGCCTGTTTCGTGATTTTACTCACTCGTCGGGAAATGTCAGGAATTTTTTATTCTTTCCAATTTATTATATCTCTTTTATATATATATTGTGTAATCTCGTGTATTCGTATAAAAAAGTGCTCAATGCATATAGCAGAGCAATATATATATATATATATATATAAAAATTTTTTTATATCAAATATTTATATTAATATATTCACTTAATTCGCTATGTAGTATAGTAATATTTTGATGAGTCAATTAAAACTGAAACATCAGAATTGGTAATTCTTGCTGATTTCCATCTACTTTCAGGTTTCCCTTCCTTTCGTGAACGAAGGCAAGGTAAGTAAATAATTCTGTTCCCTGTTATGTTAATATATATTTTTTGAACAGATTTCTTTCCTGAAAGTTTTACCTGAAACTGTATCTTCTTGGAAACTTGACTGGACATAAAGGCCTTGATTGAGAAAGTAAATGCATTTTTTTATCAATGATGTATGAGAATTTTTTAGCAGAGTCCGGTAATAAGTACCATGCTAAGGCAAGGCATGATATATGTTTTTATCACTGGTTTGCCCAATATCTCAAAACACCGGCATCGTTTCTGTTATTACAATTGCTATTTTTGCTGTCACTCCTTGGTTTGGGGTGAACTCCTCACCACTCCAAACCAAGCATGTGACTGTTAATAAGGCTTGGTGAACATGGGCCAGGATGAAAATGAAGTGCCACTGAACCAAAAAACTGGGGCTGTAATAAGACATATATTTATTGCCTTCACGTGAGGGAGATTGATTGATGGGTGAAGTGATGTTCAATAAAACAAACGACTTATTTCTTCAACGGTTTTGAGCGGAGTTTACAAAACAAAATTTGATAATGGTCAGGTACAAACAATTCAATTTGTGAGTTTCTGCAGTCAAGAAGGATCTAGCCATGAACCTTTGTTATACCTAAAAACATGTAATGGTTTGTATTTCAAATATCGATATTACACTGAACTGTGGGATCAGGAAGTCAGAAGGTGTTTCCATGACAGGGGAAAAAGGTAAATATTGAATAAAGTAGTACTAGTCGTATATGACACGACTAGAGATTGCCGACAATTCTAATAATAAGCATAAAATCAGCATAAAATTAAGTAATTTAATCGAAATTGCAACAAGGTATATACTAGGGATAACATCAGAAAAGTTAAATATTTTACTAAAAACTACGATGAAACAAACTTTTGGTATTTTAGGTGTATCGTGTATAAACGTGGTGGTTTTGAAAAGGTAGATCTGATAAAGAAGGAATATTCTACTGTGTACTCTGGTTAAGAAGATGGCAAATGAAAAAAGGTTGTTTGTATAAAACTCAGTAACAGACACTCGCTTCTATTTGGCAATTTAGTAATGAGAAGATAAATACAGTAAGACGAGAAGCACATCCTTTCAACAATACTTCCATACAAATATATACATTTTCTACTTTAGCAAATGATAATGAAATTGATGAATTTTATAAGAAATTAGAAGAAACTACAGAAAAATGTAAAAAATGAATATGTTATTTATAATAAGTAATTGGAATGCTAAAGAAAAAAAAATTGGATAGGAAGATAAGATAGGTTATTAAGGTTTAGGTAAAAAAAGGCTTAAAACTTGTTGACTTTCCAGATTGACATAAACGTATGATCTATAATTCATTGTTTAAAGGTCGTAAAAGTAGATTATAGACATTGGTGGGCTCCAGGTACAGATCCAAGAACCAAGTCATTATGATGCAACGAAGATGGCGGTATACATTGTTAAATCTAAAAACTCGACCCAGTGCTGACTGAAGAAGCGATTTCCAACTTCTTACCTGAACAATGAGGTTAAAGTGAATGGTCAAAGAAACATTGTAATAGAATAAGTTTAATAAGATTACTCCTTTAATAAATACTACATTGTTAACATTTACACATTATTGGTTATGGCAAGGTTTAAAAGATTTCATGGGATCAACAACAAAATAGACAAAAACAGACTATAACAATAACGAAAAAGAGAACAATAGCTAATCACAAGAAAGTTTGATAATAGCCAATCAAAGAAAGATAATACCAAAATAAGAGAAAGAGAAGTGAACTATAAATGTTTAACACATATATGAAAATCAAGTAGCATTTTATAGGAATAAGTACATTTAAAAAAAGTTTCCGCACCCAGATATTTACTGTGAAGATTCGCAAAAGTTGTGTTAGACTATAAAAGAAATACCTGAGAAATACTCATGCTAATTTTATGTCATAAATGATAGTGATGGAGCAACTTTAACGGAAACATGGTTGATTTAAGAAAACATGTTGGGTAGACTATTGTAACAGTATGTGGTACTCAGAATCTGTAAGGTAGAGAAACGCATTACCAAAATCTCAACGTCAGGAATGCTGCAAAAAATGTAAATCATCGTATGTCACTAGGCTAGTGCATTTGCTTTTGACTTATACACTCAACTCTGGAGTATCATGACTCAAATAGGTCCGAAGCAACCCTTTGTTAAGCTACTGATAAGTTTATGTGTTACAAGTAAGGACAATAAGGGGCAACACTGAATGGGTTAGCAAACGTTGGGAAGTACAACCTGGCTATGCGTTATCACTACAACGTTTTATATTGTATTTGCAGAGGCTGTCATCAGAGAGCTTTTCATGGTATTTCTATCATGTAAACGCTTATCAACACTTGAAGCTGTTTAGAATAAATTTTAATTTTCGTTAACTAGAGAAAAAAAATCAGTAACATGCCTAACCAACCTGTGGAAAAGTATTACAAGACTATATCTAAAGACTAGTCATTATAACTTCTAGTTTTGGTGATTGCTGCATATAGTTAATTGTGCCCATTGAAAAAGATTATAACAACAGAATTGATGTATTTAAAATGTAGTGTGATCGTAGAGAATAAGGAATATTTTACACAGAAGTCAAAATATCTGGTGTTAAACAAAATAGGTACTTTGGATCCATTAGTAGATATAAAGTTTAGGGAATGACATTGAACATGGTATGATGGAGGGAAAGAGGAAGAAAGAAGGCAGTTCACCAATATCATGAGTACATGCCGTAAAGATAATCGGAGAAGAATCATCACCGGAACTTACCGTATAACAAGTAATTGCAACATATGACAGGCTACAAAAAACTACTGGTCCGACATTCACTAGAACAAATACCACCACTTTGTGCGTAATCGTATAATTCATGTAGTTGAACTAAGCATCACCATACTTATGCAATTCCATATACATTAGCATTTTTTGTATCAAACGTAGGTCCTTCATATGTTCTCTGGATTTTTGAACATAAAACAACATGGAACAAATCTGTTTTTCCCAGGCTAACAATCCGGAAAACTAGCCAATATTTTTTTATTAATTCATGTTAATTACTTAATTGGATTTATTCACATGGTCATTTAAGTCTAGCTTCATTGACCTCGACATGATTATGAAGCATAGCACATCTTTGTGAAGATCATAGAGAAAGAAATCAAACTGTGGCTTAAGAAACAAAATTTTTTTTTACAGAATATTGCAAGTAGAAATTAAAAAAATAGGGGAAAGAAGGTGAAAATAAAAGTTTACAGATCTAAGTTTAAATCTTTTCTTATTGTTTTCATAACCATCTGGTCCATTAAATAAGCTATTATACCCAAGTTCTCAAGCGAATTATTCTTGACAGTTTCCACACTTTTAACGAAATACCTCTGTCACTTAATTTCACAATCATTTTTGCTGAATTTCTCTTTATGGATGAAGTATTTTCTGTTTGCTAGAGAGATCGTCGTATTGTTGTGGACTTGACCATTTGTAAACTCAAAATTTTAGAACCCTCAAAAATTCATTATTTTTTCCACACTATTTGCGTTACAAAGTTTAGTTTATGATTGCATTTATTAAAAAATGGAATCAAAACTATAGCTTGTTTTAATCAGTATGATCAACGTATATGAATTTATCAATTAAACTGATGTTTCTGTTAACGAAGAATAGGTATAGTTATAGAAAGTTAAAGGAAAAGAAGATTAAATATATTTTTCCAGTAATAGTAATAGCAGTTACTGAAATTCTGATAGCTATTAAAGATGAAAACAATACCGTCTACCTGAAATATAGCAATATGGAAATTTTTTATATTTTAGAAACTCTTTCTGCAAAAATGAAGTGGAGTTCATTTAATTGTAGACTTTTTTGCTTTTTAGTGACATATTCAAAATGTGAAAATACGTATACTCAGTGTTCGGAATGGAAAAAGAATGGACTTTGTGAACTAAGTAACTATAAGGATTATATGACAATGCAATGCCCAGTGGCGTGTGGATTATGTCAACGTAAGTATCAGTTTAAACCAAATAATATGTAATGCTCAATACATTAATGAAGCAGACAATTTTCCAGCATTGATGCCTAATGGGATATTGTAGGACACGAGAAGCATTCTCTTTATGGATATCCAAAACAACCCTCTATGAAACCATTAGTTTCATTGTATATTCAGTGGGAAGCTAAGCTGTTTCAGTTAAAACAATAGGCAAACTACATATTATTTCCTTTGGAAAAGTACCATTGAGCGGAAGAGCCCACGATTTTTGTGGTTAGGAATTCTTGCCTTCTCTAATATTACTGAAATGACCGCATTTGTCTATCAGTACAATTTAATGTCATTGTCATAGTCTGCTACGACAATGGCATCAAAAGTAAAATAAGACTTTAACTTTATTAGTTTAGATTCTGTCAAATTGCAATTCTGTACGTCCTCTTCTTATTTTGAAAGTGTGCTGTTGTTTTTGTTTTCCGAGAGATTTGTTCATAGATTCACATAAAATGAGTAAGAAACTTGTTTTGGAGTACTTGCCCATAAGTTCTACAAAACATCCTATAGTTTAAGCAGTGGAAATTAAGGAAAAGGATTTTATGTATAATTAATGACGTGATAACTGGGGGTTCTTTTAGTATTACAATATCATCGAGGATATATTATTTGTTTGAAAAATTTATAAACAAAGAAAAGGAACAGTTTAATCCATTTTAAGCGGTAAATACACCCAATTCAAATTCTGCTTGGTATACCATATTCATTTCATCTAGTCTTAAACAGATATGAGATAAAGATCTTTACTTTAATTGATAAATTGGTTGGATTATTTAAGCAAAGAAATCGGCTAAAGTAGGAGGTAGACTTATATCCATACAGGACCCTGAAATATTAGATCACAGAGACGTTGGGGTTGGGATGTACTTAAGTGTACTTAATTAATTTCTATTTCCCAACTTTTAATGATTCTTCTAAGTGACATACAATAATCCTGTCACTTTGGGATAGTATCGCACTTGCCAAGACCATTCAACACCCGGTTGTTACATGTAAGTTCGAATCTTACTTGGAATGATTTCTTTGTTTTATTTTTACTGTTTTCCGTTTTTAAGACCTCGAGTCATTTGGAAAATGTACTAGTGCAGAAAAGTTACCATTTGTTAACTGTACAAAAAAGGTAAACGTAATTTTTAGCTGTATATGGCTGTGTACTGAAATGCGTAGATATGTGATATGGTGCGCTTTAATAAGCACCAGATTGATATCAATCCTTTTTTTTGAACAGATTCCTTTTTGAAACTATCAACCTATCTTTTTCTTGTTAAATAGCAGGCGTTTTGTTTTTATACCAACATTGTCCAATCTTTCTTTAAGTGTTGCCATTATTATTATTATTATTATTATTATTATTATTATTATTACAATTATCATAAGATTTATTATTATTTTACATTTTTTACCAGTTAATGATGTTTTGGTGGTTTTCTTTCGTCATGTCTCAGCTGATTTCCTCAGCCTAAAAACACAATATTTTCCATTGCAAGTAATGTAAAGAGTAGCTTGTTCTTTCCAAGTTGATGCATATTTAGATTTCTTACCAATGCACCGAAAATTATGTGTATGACACGTACTTTAAAAGCTTAATGTATATTCTCTGTCTCAAAGGCAAATTTTTGGTATTCGCCTGCCTTTTCATGCTGCCTTTAAAGTGTTTTAAACAGTAGAAACTACAGTATCAACAAAGATATGTTCTTTGTCTTTCTTTAGAAAGAGCATTATGCCAGGCCTGGTATCCTTTATTGTAACTTACAATGGTTTTTTGCTCATTTCATTTGTTGAAGGCTTTTTGCCCATACTTCCTGTTTATTTTCCAATGAAGCTAAGACTTACACCTGCGAGGTGCTTTTTATATCTCTCCGGGATCTTGTATAATTGAATTTTTTATGGTTTCAGTGTTGACTTCGCAAAATTGGCATAGTTACCTATCTGATGGCTTGTCTTTGCTGAAAGTCATGGCATTTGTTGCTAAAGCTTGTTCCTGTGCAGATAGTTAAATAATTTCTTCCTCTTTCTTTAGGATTCCATTTCTTTACCATTTCTATCATTCCTCATTTGCAACTTCTGCTATTTGTCTGGTGGTTTGTCAATACAACAATACAGAAGTTTCTCTTTTCAGTTTTCTTGGATAAGTTCTCCTTTTACAATTTTTTTCATCATCAAGGCATTTTTCATTCTTAGCAGTCCTGGATATCACAATGAAATGCCTTTTTTGCTTTTAAAACACATTCCCATATTTCAATCAAGCTCCTGCCCCATTCACTCCTTAGCAGATGGCCTTACAAAATTGCTGGTTGTGTGTATGCGTTGTTACGCTGCAGTGATCCTTCAAGTCCTTCTGTCCATGTTATCAAGTTTCCCCTATGTCCAGTCAACAACAGCAACAATAACAATTATAATAACAATTCTTCTTCTTCTTCTTCTTCTTCTTCTTCTTCTTCTTCTTCTTATTATTATTATTATTATTATTATTATTATTATTATTATTAATATTATTTTAACTTAATTATTAAAAATTTCTTTTTAAAGCTTACATATTTTACCAAGTACATGATTAAATTAGGTGTTTCATGAATTAGATGTGCTATGAATCACTTTATAGTTTTGAAGTCTTCAATTTTTTTAGAATTCGAAGGTTTCTCTTTGAAACCTTAAAAATAATAATTAATATAAAAAATCAGTTACTTGAAATTACTACGTTAGTTTTTAATTGTATTACTAGAAATTATTTTATACAGTGGTTATTGAAGCGCTGGTTAAGCTCAGGAATGGTGGATCCAAACTTTCACTTCCTTGTATTTGATGCATTCAGCAGTATCAAATGGGTGGGAACATTTAATACATTACTAATTTTAACGAAACAGTCACTTAGTAACGATTATGTATTATTAATTCATCAAATATTTACAAAAATTAATTGGTAAAGGAATAACAGTAAGCGATAGAAAGAACAGTCTCTTTATATTTTGTAGTCAAAAAAATCAATTGAAAATAAACAGAACTTCCTCTACTCAAGAAGAGAACACCTTGCTTAATATTTCATGTAAGAGTCTTTGATGAAAATCTTTGTATCCAATAAGTGGATTTCAATTGCTATTCAGAAATATCCTTCAACAATTGACAGAGTATTCGTCTCAATAATATTTTGACTCAGATAATATATTTTAATATTGCTTTCTAAGAAACAGAATAATTCATTGTTCCAAAACGTTACCAAGGTTTTACTAAGCATAATTTAAGATCTTGGTGTGGATATCAGCCTAAAAAACTATTTTCGTCAAAGATTGTCTTTCATGAATTCCAGCCATATGCTGAGATTACTTGGACGTATTTTGTTTACAATAAAATAGTCTAATGAATGACTACAGAAGGGAAACAGGCTGTTTGCATGAAAATAAGAAAATGAAGATAAAATCAATCAAAAATATTTAAGAAAAATTTTCTTACAATTTGTTATTTGCCATTAACTGTCTTGCACACAGAACTTTATGATTTGGCCTATCTTTTTACAAAGAGATTATGAAAAAATCTCGGATAAGTACAACATTGCTATTCATATTTAAAGGAGACTAGATACAGAGATTAACTAGACAATTGATACATTCGCCTTACACTGCCTTAATGTACAATACATGTCCATTATTCCATTAACATTAACATTAACATCTCTCAATAATCTAGTAATAAATGTGCTGCAATGTCAAACAGTTTGCAAACAAAAATAAATACGAGGGGTTGAAATTAAGTCACTTTTATGTTCACTCAAATATTTCGACTACAATGGGAATAATAATCATAGAAATATCTCATCTGATCTAATAATATCACTCAACTTTTGTAACATTAACACCTGTTACGTAACAAAATAGTGTTAGAAATTTCAGCTTTTTAGATACTGACAGGGGAAGCGCTAACCATACAAACGACTGGAGGGATCCAAACTTTACAGACAAAGAGATCTGGCTCCAGGATCTTGGGGTACTTGATATGGTGGGAATCCTGAGATACCATTATCTGTCCTTAACAAGTTTGAGCGCTTCAATAGACCCACATGCAAACCCGAGCTTAATATTGGCCTGGAAATTCTGATGTTTGCCTTATGGAATTTTTGCTCTCTCTGTTACTTCAGAGGATGCAGAAGGAAAAATAGATTCTGAAGCGTCAAACTCCCCTTCAGTTTCTCAGTATGCACCAGTACAACAAGCACCAGAGACCCAATATACAGCAGAGACCGGATCTCAAAATTCTCAGCTAACGTCCGGCACTCAATATAACCCAGTTGCTGACTCAGCCCCCTACATACCACCAGCAGGTCCTAATCCTGATGTAACTCAAAATGTAGAAAAGCCCTCAGAGACAACCCTAAGCAATACACAGTTTGCTTCGAACTTGCTAAAGCCACAAACAAATACTGATCCAGTTTCAGAACTTAAGGTCGTCAATCCCAATAAAGAAGATACAGAGGGAACCAATGAAGGGACAAATGAAAAAGATGTTTCCGCATCTAAACATATAGAGAAAGAAAAACTGAACGATGCGGATGATATAGAACAAAAAGAGAAGATAGAAGAAAAGGCAAAGAAGATACAAAAAATGGAAAGCTTAATTCCAAAACTGCCTTTAA
Source organism: Morbakka virulenta (assembly GCA_003991215.1). NCBI lineage: Eukaryota > Metazoa > Cnidaria > Cubozoa > Carybdeida > Carukiidae > Morbakka > Morbakka virulenta. Next base: position 781,168 of record RDPX01000324.1, read on the forward strand.
AGAGTTGCCTGAAAGCTCGGGTTTTCATTCTGGGTTTAGTGGAGCAGGCTCTGGTAATAACATACGAAGAAGTTATATGACCGCGACTTCTGGCAGTAGTGATCACGGATCAGGCTCTGGTGGGGTTGATTTTGATGACCAAATTGACGAGTTGATTGACTTGGTCGATGATGGCTATGATGATGATCTAACAAGTGATGATAGCGATTTACGTGATCCAATACCTAAAACACTTCACCAATTGTCTTCCTCAGAGGGCGAGACTGTAAATGCGCGAAGTGAAATAGTCATACCGGACACAGAAGGGACTGAATCTGGCTCGGGATCTGCTGAAGAGCGTCAAGATGTCGAGAGTCAAGGGGAAGAAGAAATAACGAACCAAAAGGAAGCTTCTCAAGACAACAAAAACCTTAAAAATAAGAACAAAGGTCAGAAAGCAGACTATCCTATAAATCAAAATCCACATAAGGCTCCTGAAGAAAATGAACGAGCTGAAAAGTATGAAGATTCAGAGGACGAGGAAAATGATGTTGGAAAAGATCAAAAAGATTATAAGAAAACAAAGCAAATGTATGGTGAGTAATTTTTTGATTTTATCTCTTCTCGATTCCACATCGCTTTACCATAACCAGTAGTATGTCATGCATTTCTATATTTCTTACATAAATGTACAATAAAGCAATTAACAAACTTGAATCATCTCTGGTAGGTTCAAAGCTAATGTGATTTAGTTTTTATGCTGGTAAACATGTGATTGAAATCCTTCAACTATTTTTAAAATACTCTATGATAGACGTAAAATATAAAATAAATAAAGCAGAATGAAAACATTTTAAGAGATGATAATTTTTATTTAGACTTTGCGTATATGACCATTTATCCATTACTTTAATCGAATATGCTAGAATATCACTTAATGTTGGGGTCGTCTTACATGGCTTTGCAGTGGTAAGCTTCATGCAAGTTGGATAATTGGCTCGTAGTACAGTCCTTAATTATCACAATAAAAATCACATTTATAATCAAGCAAAGCATTTCTCTTCGGCCTATTTTAAACTTCCCAATAAGCTTGGTTACCACTAAAGTGGAAAATTCGATAACAAGGTAAATTTTTGAATGGTTTTGACCTTCAGTACAAAAAATAACTTTCATATCACAATGAAATTCTTATCTACAAACGATGTCTTTCTCAGTACAAGTTCATGTATTAATATTTACAAGTTTAAGCGCTGGTGTATGCCTGGTACGTAGAGGGTATTTTCCTAGAATTAATCAACAAAATATTAAGTATGCACCAAGAATTTATTATCAAAAAAATTGTAAGTCGAGTTCAGAAAAACGACAGTGGAAAATCATCATTAATTTTTAGTTATGATTCAGCCATACCACACCATTTACTGCTAAATAGTGAACGCAGTGACGGTTTTGAAATCGCTTTAACAATATGTTATAACTTGCCAAAGCGGGGAGAAGTGTTTTAATGGTTAGTGCAGGAAGGGCATCCAGCCAAGTAATTTTTAACTGCCAAAACAAAAATCCATCTTAAGGGTACGGCCCAAGCCCCGATTGCTGGGGAAAAAAAGACGTTAAAAACTAAAAAAAAACTTTTAGAAGCAGTTTTCCTTCCACTTAGAAACTTTGGAGCTTATACTCCATTGTTAGCGCCTTTTCTTTTTAAACAAAAAGAATCTTTATATGATATTCATTTTCTTTAGATAGCCAGTAACAAAATGTGGTTTAGTGTTTCCAGTCCTCACTTAGTATCTTGATACCGGACAACAAACTCGATCAAACTGTTTTTTGCTGATTCCAGTATCTTATTCGAGAAGAGTGCGAGCAAAAAATCTTAAAAATCCCACCATACTATTATGATTTGATTTGCCATGTGTTTATACACATAACGTATTTCTAAATACATTCATAAAATTAGCGTATCTGTATCTAGATCATGAGACCCTTGCTAAATGGAATTAAGGTCATGTAGTGTGAAGCTACAACCTAATTTATGACCAAGCAGATAAAGTTATTGTAACATGTGCAAATGGACTCTCTGAATGTTTTGGACTATTACCTATTCTTCCAATACTCATATTAAACTCTTTTTTGTGTTTCGGAACATCAGGGTCATTGGAAGACAAAATCCAAATTTTAAGGCTTAAATAAATGGTGCAGTTGTATAGTACTTGCTTGCTTAACTAGATATATGTGTAAATAATTTGATTATTTTTACACTAACAGAAGCTCGTGTTATGAATAAAATTATACGCTGTTGAAGCAAAAACGTTTTTATACCTGCTTCCTTTTAAGATCCAGTTTATACTCTGAAAGGTTTATTGAAATAGCAGGTAATGCTGATATTAGACAGGTTGTCTTTTCACCAGACAGCTATTTTTTGTGTATAGGTTAGGTGCTCGTAATGTTCATATTGTGTAAATGTTACTTAAACTCTGGATATCTACACGTGTATCAGGCTTTTTGTTCAGCTGTAATGCATAGTCATTAGACTATGTGAGAGGATGTGACAAACCTTTTCTTCAGAAGTATTAAAGTTACTTTTTTGATCTTTATACGATTAATAATTCAGAGTCCAAAGCAACGGCTTATCCAGTCTCTACATTTTGGCTTAAATTTTTGTTATCAAGTTTATTTTGATGATTTAAATTTTTAAAATCTATTCCTAAATTAACGGAATATGGATACTTTTAAAAGTTCATTATTTGCATTAATACTATTTGTTTTCATAGCAAAAGAAGTTAATTCAGCATGGAATTCTTCTCTGAGGAGAGATTAGATATATGGTATATACACACACAAACACACACACGCACACACACACACATATATATATATTTATGTATGTGTCTTTAAGTAAGAAATTAATTTATCAAAAAATCCTTAATGAATTTATAAAATTTTATAGAAATTTTTTTGAAATTTACCTCATTTATCTCATAACTAATATTTGGCGCTAGTATTAAATTTAAAGCGAATAATAAACTGAACTTTGCAGTGAAAACAGTGACCCTGTACCATTCGTACCAAGATGATCAAATAATAGTACTAACAGCAGTGGAGTTAAAGAGTTATAAGAACGATAACTTTGTTATTGTCGATGAAGAGAATAATAGAAAAAATGATAGTAGTTACAGTGATAAGATAACATTTCTTATTAAATGTATGATAATGCTAAAAATTAGGTGAATCTGAAATTTCTGAACTTAGTATCTACGAGATTTACTAATATACCACGAATTTCATGCAATTCCTTAGTTCGAATGTTATATTAACATAGGGATCACTAAATTAAGTTTGAATAGTCAATTTTAATGACAATATTCAAGGAGACAGTTGATAGCAGCTTATAGCCGTACATACTTTTCAAATATTTAGAAATAATAATAATGATAATAATGATGATTTTAATAATAATGATAATAATAATAATAATAATAATAATAATAATAATCCAAAGAAAACTGTACAATAATAATAATAATGATAATATCAATCAGATAACAAATATGTCACTCAGATACCAGTTTAGTTAAAGAAAAGAAGACTAATTTAATTAGATACTATAATATAATATGAAATAATTGCTTTTAAAACAGTTTTAATTCAAAAAATCTTATTTTTAGAGAAAAAATCATCAAGGCAAAATTTATTAGGTAAAATGTTAAACAATGGGGAATTAAAGGCTTATTCTGTACACAAAAGTAAACCTCAGCCATCAAATGTAAGAGGAGAAGTAGAAGAAGCTGATAATGATCCAAGTAGTAATGAAGGTAGTATAGATGTAATGGGAGCAGTTCAGGAGCTTGCGTCAGCACAATCAGGATTATCAGGATCAGGAGGTAAGAATACTTGTTTGAAAAAAACAAACCAGATATCCAAGTTGTTATAGAAAATTCAGTACTTTCACAACAGATCAACATCAGTTATATTATAAGTAGTTATGCTTCTTATTTTAGATTGCACGTGTAAGACAAAATAATTTCTTGCCTTCAGATTTTCGGGTTGCAGTATGCTGCTAAATTCCTATTAAAACCTTCCTTCGCCCCAACAGTACATTTTTATTTTTTTCTTAAAATTAAATGTCTCCGGCTGATAATCTCTTTTCAAACCCTCTCTTTTATTAGTATCATTTGTTATGACTGGCAATTTTTTCATTATTTTTTTTCAATCAGGCCTCTGAGTTCAGAAGCTCCTTCCACTCTGAGTCTGCAGGGTTTTCTCTTCTTACAGTTTCTTTGGCTTTGTTTAAATCAATTTACGAGAAACACCCAATCCATTTCCTTGTCGATCTGAAATCCATACAAGCAAATTCAAGTGAATTGAGCCATATCATTCGTCGTATTTTCACTTGTGGTTTATGAAGTATGATCGATTGTATTTTACGTTTAACTTAATATTCCAACCAAAGTATTTAAACACCCGAGACCATTCTTAATTAGTGGGTTCAGTGGTTGCCGGCTAGGCCTAACGTAAGCTCTTATTGTAGATGTATTAGGAATCACTTACTACTTGAATTAGAAAATACTGATACCCAGTTATATTGGGTTTAGAGGCTTAATGTTTTTTTATATGCTCAGGAATGATTAACAAAAAATTAACAGACCATATTGTTGGAATGTTGGTAGTTCATAATAACAGAGGAGCTAAATTATTTTACAAATTGAAAGACTAAAAGAAATTGAATTTGAAAAGAGACTGAGGTTAGATATTGTGTCTGTTGCAAGAAGACATAATATTTACAAAAATTTCTGAAAACCCCGTTATTGAAGTAATGTTATTTTGCCAGCCTAGTGAAGGAGAGGAAACTAAAACTTTATGACTATTTTGGTGTTGTTATATATTTTGATAATCAGTCACAGGAAAAGCTGGTTGGCCTCTTATAGAGTTATTAATCCTGCTTTGTTACTTTCTTGAACTTCACGGCTGTTTACTCACATTTTCACCGAAGGGATCGAGAATAGCATAGAAAACTAGTTGTTTCAGGCAACAACAGTACTTAGCATTGTCTACATCAAGATCACCGTTGAAAAAGAACTAAAATCAGAGCTAGAAGAATGTACTGTTAGCTGACAATTTTTGTTTTCTATAGATTGTAGGTCTTATTGTTTAAAGTGATGTGAACGAAATCAGTCAAAAGTAAGAAACTGTAAAGAAAATTGGGAGTTAAAGTTGGTGAGGTTTCTAGTTGATAAAGTGACAAACATCGTAACAAGTATGAACATCCAAGACATTGAAGAAGGTCATCATAATGTAAGAATAAATTTGACTAGATTAAGTAGAAAGCAAAAATATCAGTTTAATGTTAAAAATTATGCTTTTGTTAGGTAGATGGCCATACTTTATTGAAGACTTTCCGAAAAATCACATATTCACTTGTTGTAAAGGAATGATTCTCCGAGAGGGTGTCCTTTATTTAAAACTGCAATTATTGAAATATAACAGTCATTGGGATAATATCTAACCTTGTTTTGGGTAAATCTTAGTGCTTAGTAGGTCTGATTTTCTGTTTCTATAATTGACTATTTTCCCTTTCTTTCTTCGCAGTTGGTGAAAATAATTTTCAAGTTATCCTTAGGCAGACATTTGATTCAAAGTACAGTGACCAGTCTACACCAGCCTTTCAAATTTTAGCTGGGAATTTTGAAAACGATGTAAGGAACACTTCTGAATGTTATTTGAGAATAAGCTTGGTTCTTTCGTTAAAACGTTCATGTTTGTTATTATTATTTTCGTATCCATAGATCTTGGGTCTAATTTCATTGTAGCTTAAGGAATCATCAGACAGTGCCTACGGTCACCTCACATCTATGCTGGCCACATATTTGGTTGTATTATTTATTGTGAAACTGATAAGTATCATGTACACTATTCTCAATACAGCTTTTTATGTGATTTTTCCATAAAGTTAAAACAAAACAGGATACAAAAGTCTATAAATATAATTAAAAAAATCTCCAACGTATATACCAAAAGGAAATTCTTGATTTGAAATTTCGCTCTTCAGGATGATCACTGGGATTATAAAGTTTTTGAGATTTCTTTCTTGGACGTTTCCATTTTAAAAATATTTTTCCTTATATATTTTTTCTCCCTAACTTGAGAATATAGAAGTCAGCACCCCCGCCCCCCCCCAATTACCCATTGTTATATTTTTGTTGTCCTTGCTGTTTAACAAATAATTTAACAAGATCTTTGTGAAGTAGCAAGCACCACTTGTGAGTGGAGTCAGTATCCTATCACTTTGTTTTGGTAAATATGAAGTTTTAGTGTCACATTGTCAATATAGTGTAAATATTTTTGTTCTGGCCTGTGATTGGTTAGCTTACTTGCATAATTTTTTAATTGTATAATTGTTCATAACCAAATGCATTTAATACAATCATCAAATAAACTCCAATGTAATATAAATATATTTTGGGTTTCTTACCCATCTCCAGTATAATACAATTTAACAAGAAAACTCAATTTTTTCAAATTTGTCGCAAAATAAAGAAATATAACATTCCATCATTCGTACAAACAATGAAATCAGTTCATATACTGGCTATCCCTTCATAAACTGGCTAGACTTTTCGCTTTGTGCTTGTCATGATAACTAAATTCTCAAGACTACATACATTAGCAAGATGAGATCAGAATTTTATTTTAAGTTCGCGGCTGCGGTACTCAGCCCAGGTGTTCAACTGCAGTTTGATATATCTGATGTGCAGTGCTTCTAGTATGAGAAGGAAGTCTTTATTTCTGTTTGTTTTTCTAAGGTTTTCACATCGCTCCATTTCAAACATGAGATGTTTGATTGTTCAATATGATTTCTTATTAATTTTCCTGGTTGTGGTCTGTGCTCATTGAACCGAGTAAACAAATGTCAACAGGTTTGTCCAACATAGCAAGCCTGGTAGCCTGGATAAATTTTTTTGTTAACAGCTTGGCTCTGGGGATACTGCTTTATTCGAGGTTTCAAGCCTGGTAAGCAGGTCTTAAGGTTCCGTAAAGAAAATGCTGGTTGTATTGGTGCTTTCAGGATTTTCAACTGTTTTACACAATTATCCGTAAGTGTCTCCCTGCACTGTATCATTATCAGGTCTTTGGCAGGTTCCTCTTTAGGCTTGTCACGTTTAGTGTTATCAGACATATGGGTTGAATTTATTAGTTTATTTATGGTATCTGCAATGATAGGCTTGTAGAGGTTTGGAGAATACTGGTTTTATTTAAGAATTTCTTTCGCTTTCTCCGAACATTTATGACATGTTACCCTAGAGCTACAGGTCCTGTACACACGAAATACTAAAACGTGTAACAGAAATTTCTTGTTAAATTATGTTATACTAAGATGGGTGAGAAACCAAAAATATAGCTCGCAAAAAAAAGTAAGTATTGTGAAATACTCTCAAACCAAATCATAACCGATAAAGTGCTTTTTATATCTTCTTCTAAGTAAATACCTGGGAAGACAGGAATAATTAGGACTCTGCCTGTTTTTTTTGCCAACAGGAGCAGCAGACCAATTCCCCTTCATGTTAGTGGAGGGACAAAAAAGGTACATTGTTACCATTACAAAAATTAAAAGAGGCCAATTGCCTAACTTTAAAATAAAATTTTTTTAGATCTGCGGTAGGATAGAAAGTTGTAATCTGTACAACCCTCTTGGATCCACATATAGAAATTCTATGAAAGGCCGAACCAGTAATGGAGGAAAACATTAAAAAGCCTCTATAGACCAGAGAGATAGTGAGTAGGCCTTTTCATGAAATAAAATATTACATTGCTTTAAGACTCAGACTCAAAATTAATCACATGACCATTTTATATAACGCTACAGGATAGCTAGAAAAGTAACATGAGATGAATCACAATAAAGGCAAGCTTATTCTTTGTCTCTATTTACTGAGAAATCTTTAGAGAGGGAAAAATCGCAATAATAACAAGTTTCTGTAATTATTTGTTTACTTTTAAGGTGGAAGAGGCACTTGGTGATGATTCTGAAGTCTCCGATATTTCCTTTTCGTATGTAAATTAAACTTTGTTTTCCATATACTATTATTACACAGTTCTCTGCTTGATTTTAGTAGTAGGGTATTGGAAGAAATTTACATGTGAGAAGTTAACCAGTTTTACAACTGAAGTAATGGGTATCCTAAACTAAGCCCTTAACAAGTTTTAATCTACTCATTTAACCAAAAAAATCAAGGAACATGGAGGAATTAATTAATTCTATTAACTTTACTCTATTAAAATTTATAAAGTACATATTATGTAAGGGTAAAATAAACAATTACTGATCTGTAGTTAATTTCATACATTTTCTCTCACCATATTGTTTTTCATATTGTTGAACCTTTTTGCCCCAATTTTCATTTGCTGTCATGAGACTATCTTTTCTTGAAACTTGCTGGTTTTCCATGATTATTTTCCACGACAAATTTCTCTTTGTCGTAAACTGTCATATTTCTTGAATAAAGTAAATAAAGAGGTAAAAAAAATATACTGATACGATTAAAGGGTTTAATTCTTTAAGGACTGTGTTTTATGATTTTGGCAATCATAATATTTTTTCCTGGAGCAAGCTAAAAATCTTAATGCTACTTTTGGCTCAAATTCCATTCAAAACAGTTGAAATATTGTGCTGACATTGTCTTTTCGTTTTCTTTACTCTTTACAGTATTAAGTAAATCTGTAATGCCATTAGTTCTACGAACACATCCTAGATAACTTATTTGTCGTTTTAGGCTGAACGATTAGCTGTCCTTTACTCATATTATACTTAATCATTTTTGACAGGTTTGTTTCATTCTGGTCTACACCATCGGTCTTAATAGCCACATTAAAAATGTCTTCTCTTTGTTTCAGCTCTTTCTATTGAAATTCTCATACAGGTATTTTCAATCGCATCAGACAAGGTGTTAAAGCATTCTTCTTCTGATATTCAAACCATTGTTTTACTTCCAAGGATATTTTGCCTTTTCAAAAGGTATTTTGATGTTGTAACTTTTAAACTTCTGTATTTTTCACTTTAGTTCCCTTTTACCTTTCTACACATATCCAAGTTTTTAAGCTATTACTTTCAAATCTAAAACTTAGTTTGTTGAAAGTATTAGCT
>RDPX01000324.1:795279-799448 GCA_003991215.1 Morbakka virulenta
AAGTGATGTTGACCGCTTATATATGAGAAGACGTGAAGGTGGAAGGGGACTAATGAATTGCGAAGACACTGTTAGAAGCGAAGAAAATAGTATAGGTTTTTACCTCAAGAACTCTGAAGATTCACTGCTACAAGCAGTGAAATATGTTGGCATTGTTGAGCATGAAACCTCTGTTGATAAAGATGACTTTAAAAAGTCAATTGCAGAGAAAAGAAAAGACAACTGGTGTGGTAAACAGATGTACGGACAATTCATTAGAGATCAAAATGAGTCTACTGATAAGGAAAAAACTTGGAGTTGGGTAGTAGCATCTGATTTGAAGGCAACAACGGAGGCGTTGATATTTGCAGCTCAAGAGCAAGCTATTAGGACAAATTACATCAAGTTCCATATTGATAAGACTGCAGATTCCCCTAATTGTAGAATGTGCGGGGAAAGAGGAGAGACAATAGGCCACCTGGTGAGTGAGTGTAAAAAGCTGGCTCAAAAGGAGTACAAACGACGCCATGACAATGTTGCAAAAGTAATACACTGGAAGCTTTGTGGCAAACTGAATTTCGATAGAACTGAAAAATGGTATGAACACACCCCTCAGGCAGTGATAGAGGATGACAGTCATAAGCTTTTGTGGGACATGAATATTCAGTGTGACAATATTATTGAAGCAAGGAGGCCAGATTTAGTCATTGTGGATAAAATTACAAAAACTGCAGTTATTGTTGATGTTGCCATACCAGGGGACAAAAGGATCCAGGAAAAAGAACAAGAAAAGATTGAAAAATACCAGGACTTGAAGAGAGAAATTCAAAGACTTTGGAGTCTTAAGAAGGTTGTAGTGATTCCAATAGTCTTAGGGGCCCTCGGAAGCGTAACCAAGAACTTTGAAACGTACATAGAGAAACTAGGAATACAGATAGATACAACACTGACCAAAAAAACTACACTATTAGGAACAACAAGAATTTTAAGAAAAGTACTGGAGTACTGAATTAGGGAAAGAATGTGAGAGACCTTTGGTTACTTGTTGTAACCGGCTCTCTTACAAATACTCGTTATAACATCTGCCTGTGATGAAAACAGATTTTAACGATAATAATAATAATAATAATAATAATAAAAATAATTCTAATAACTCTTGCATTAGAAATAAGTTTTTAGAGACCTGGGCTACTGGTTAGTTCTGTGTACAGGCAGAATTAACCAGTAGCCCATATGTGTATAGGAAGTATACCTGATCTTAAATATAGATAATAAGCTTGAAAAATTATTATCCTACTTTTCTTTGACTCAAATTTAGAGAAGCAGAAATTGAAGGAAACCCAAGGATCGTGGGAAAAGTTAAGGTTACTTTCAAATTTAAAGGAGATTACAAGAAGTTGAAACAACTTGTTGATGCTGGAGATATCAATGGAATGATGGTGGTGAAGAATTCACTTGAAGGATCAATATTTGATCAGTAATACTGTAACAAATAAGGTATATTTGAAGTAACAAGAACCAGGTTTTTTTATTCTTTCTGTACACTTTTTTAGAAAAGATTGATTGACATCTTAAGCCAACTTGTAACTGTTTAAATAGTAAAGCGAGTATTTATACAAAAACATTCAAAACCATTACACATTAAAGCCAATAATTTGGAGATAATTAGTCGTCTTTGGAATTTGGAATACTTGAAAGACAGCAATACAAAAAGGAATTTCTCTTATTACACTTAATAAAATTTTTCAGTAGATACTACATTTGTTAAGCAAGATCAAAGCAAGATCAAACTGACATACGGATTTTTTTACAATCATTTAGTTGCTTCTTTTGCGTCTCTTTTGTTGGTTTATTTACCATTTTCTAATAGGTTCATAACCAAGACAGCTGTTATCAGTATAGTTTTGTCTAGATATCTTAATTTAGGGGGTGGGCACCGTTTTACAGAGTTCATTGCTCAAAGAGAGGGATGCATCTTTAAAAGGATTGAAGAAGTCAAAGCTCTTGTAGTGGAATCCTTACAATATAAAATCCCAATCATATAATAATATGTATATATTTTAATTGTGGCCATTTTTCGTTTTAGATGAAAGGTGAAATTCTTAACTGACACCACTTTTTTGTCATGGATGAAATTTATAAGCTTTTCTAAAAGAAGAGGCTATAAAAAGGTGTGGCTTTATGGCATTGTAGAAAAAGGTTCCAGTTCAATTTATGAGGAGACAAAATTTTTTGCACCAGCTAGAATTTTCAGTGGGAAAAACTATCAAATAATTAAAGTTTAACAAAGAAACAATATACTTTGTAGAAAGGGAAAAATTGGGACGCAAGACATAAGCTAGCTTGAGTTAATGGATTTAAAGGAGACAACTTATTTACTCAAGGAATATAATAGTATTCAGATAGCAGAAGATTGGTAATGATGCTTTTAAAAGGAAGTACTGTATATGTTACACTGAATGTTCCAATGTCTAGTGGAAGAATGGAAGAATAATTATACTTTTCTGTACAGAAAACCTTTTTTCCCTTTTAACCTGCTGATAAGAACAGTATTTCTTCCATAAGATTTTTTTCTTTCTTGAAGAGTTTCATTTCTATTATGCTGCAATGCAGCTTTTACGATTTAGGATATCCTATTGCTTACGTTAGAAATAAAATCATAAAAGATTTTTAATATATCAATATTGTAGCCTGATATAAAAGTGACCTACAAAAACTTTGTCAACACGATTAATCAAGGTGATGGCAAATCCTAACAAGATGTAAATCGTGTAAATGTTTTTCAATACCTAATATAGGTCAATTGGATCACTAGCTGCTATAAAAGACACCTTATAGTATCGATTATAGATCCTAAGTTATGCAGAGTTATAATTACATTATTGGAATATAATTCTAGGAATTATTCTCTCAGCTTTGAGATTTAAGATCCATTGTAGATTTTTTACTTCAAAATTGACTATGATAAGAGTAATATGAAAAACAGTGTACCGTCTATAAAGAATTTATGTGTAGAAATTACTATTTTTCTTGCTAACAATAAAATCTTGTAATTTCAATGTATTTCTGTTACAGATATTCCATATTTTTAAGCTTTGAATTATACATCTTAAGAAAATTAGAATCAGAAATCCTTAGATAAAAGCACTTACTAAAGCCCTTGCACTATCCTAAATAATATTGCATAGATCAAAAGTTGGTTTACAAAAACGATGAGTAGCTAATATGCGACTTTTTGACCCTTTCAATTGAATGGTAAAAACTGTGATGTTATATTGCATTTAAACTCCGTTGATTCTAAAGAACATTGATAATTCTAGTAAAGATCATTATGGAATAGTAGTAGCATTAGAAATAGTAAAATATCTACAACAGGGCGTGGATGATACTGGACACTTTGATTTGCACACAATAAAAAGATAGATTAGAAAATATATAACTTGATCCTTCAAAATAGTAGAACAATATACATGTTCATGCTTACCAGTATATCGATATATATATTTTTTTCTTTCTTCCCTTACTTGTTACAAAGACTCAAGCAATGGACTAATCCATTACTGGGAGTTTTGCTTTTATTTCTGGTATTAGAAGAAAGCATGTTTGCATATAAAGAAAAGTTTGGTGTAATATTGTATCTAAGAAATCATTCTGTACATATTCTGTCTGTTTTTTATATAAAGAAACGGTACAGTGAAACGTTAAAACTGCAGTATGAATGAACACCACAGAAGTGAAGAGAAAGAAAACTTCTATGTTTAAAAATTTCTAAAACAAATGATATAAGATTTAAAACAAACACTCTTAATAACCAGACCACGTCCAAGAAAAATAAAGTACTTTTGCTGTAAAATGGAAGTAAATGCAGGAGTACTTAGCGATTATACAGCAAGTTAATAGAAATTAAGGGATCAAGCAAAAGCAAAATATTTTATCTCATTACAAACAGCTTTGTCAGACTAATGGTAGACCCTGTGACGATTGTCATATGTAACAAAATTTAAAGGAAAGGAAGACTTAGATTACAGTGATTTACTATTTTTATTGGTTACTGAAATCAAATTGCAGGTCAACTATATATATATATATATATATATATATATATATATATATATATATATATATATATATATATATATATATATATATAAAATTTAGACTAGAACTAAAAAACTAGGAAGACATACAAT
>RDPX01000324.1:800415-812652 GCA_003991215.1 Morbakka virulenta
TTTTTCTAATTGCTCCTTACAATGCTTTTTAAGGGAATAAAACTTCGATTAAAAACCGTCTTTACATCTTATTTAACCCCAAATGTGGACCTTTTCACAAACAATGATTTTTAATCATATAAGCTCTAGGCTCGAGAAGAAAAATAAAATCTGGCAACAAGAAATAATAGTCTTGAAGATGGGCAGTAAAACTAAAAAAAATTACTCTAAAAAGCAAATATTTGAAAGATGAGGCAACTTGGCTGTAACTCAAAATAGTCTTATCAATATCGAATCACCTTGGTCTTATGCAATCAAAATATTTTGACAATATTCAATGCTTTTACAATTGGGTTGAGGATCAAGGAATAAACCCAAAGAAAGAGTTTTTAATTAACTTCGTCCTGTAAGAAGTAATACAAAATAGAAGGATACATTGTGCATCTTAAATCTAATTATAATTATACATAAAAACTAGTTTTCCCACTAAAGTGAAATACACAACACATGGAAAAAAAATAATAAATGACATACCGTGTAATTTTAGGGAACCACATTATTGCAGGGGTATATGCTATATTTTTCACATCGCTAAATTTAAACAAATTAAGTAATTTAAAACATCTTGTTTACCTTGTCATCCATTTTAAAGGAAACAAATATATTTCCATCTTTTAGGTAGGTACTTAGTGGTAGGAAATATTAACAACCTGTAGGTTGCTTATAGTTTCTCTATTTTGTTACAGAAAGAGATTAGTTTGAAATTTATGCCATGCAAAATATTAGAGGCTACACCCCTTTGCCCCTATGCCGTCACTTTAATAAAGTACAATTTGTTACATTAAGTACTATCACGGGAAAGGTAAAAGACATTTAGCTTTTTAATATTAATACTTCGATAGGATAGCAGAAAAATGCAATAATATGTACAGATAATGAGAATCATTTATTTAGATAAAGTTATTTGTTGATAAAAACTTGTCAAAAATGAGTTATTTATGAATTTATCTTTGTTTTGTTTTACTCCTCTCTTCTCCCTCTCCCTAATTTTCTCTCCATCTTTTTTCTTCCTTTCTTCATCTCTCTCTTCCTCTCTCTCTCTCTCTCTCTCTCTCTCTCTCTCTCTCTCTCTCTCTCTCTCCTAATGTCGCCATAAATAATTTTTCTTCCTCCACGTACAATAATTTCTTTAAGTGACATGCCTTCTTCTGATCAACTCTTTTATCATGGATTGAACAGCATGTAGCTTTAACTCTGGTGATATCAAGTTAATTAAAATGTTTTTTTCAATTTTAGCCAATTGAAGACATAATGATCAAAAGAAAAGCTCTAATGATTTTGCATCTTGTTTGGTAAACAAAAGGTCTGAAAAAGGTAATAATTCAGGCTACTCAAGGTATGAAAAGACCGATATAAAAAGAAGGCCACCTATATACTGGCATCAGCCCTTTATACAAGAGTGTTTATACTAGCGTTTAACATTGTCGCGGCAATCTACCATGCAAACAAAGGACAGCCTTATTTACAGTTCAATGTGACAATCGAGAAAAGATGAGAGGGAGGCAGGTGGCTGTCAAGACATTAATAAGCGAAGACGATTTTGCCTCCCATTCTTCATTACAAAAAGGCCATAAGAACATACAAAATATATAACTTTAACAATTAATGCTGATCTCTGATTTTATGGCTACCTGTCTAAAATTTGCCTTTTCTCTCATAAATCCCAGCAATATTTAATTTACTTGATTTTTCTTTTGTCTCTTCTTACAATTTTATTTATTATATACTTATTATTGAGTGATTTTATCCCTTCAGCAAGGACAAAGACCTGCAAATGCAAGAGGAAATTAATCAGATAAAATAGAATGTTCAAATTTGCTGTCGTGGCATTTTATAACCCTGTCCTGAATATACGCATGTGAATTTTCAATATTACCATCCAAAGGGCCTATAATAAGGGTCGTGTGGGTCAGTTCTTTAAAATAAAGACCAACAATCATCAAATGAATTAGACCAGGCAACACAAAAATCACAAATTTTTTGTTGTGGTATAATGCAGCAATGCAGCGAGGAGGCCCTCTTTTTTATACTATCAGTGGAAGGTTCGTCAGACCTAAAAAGGAGGTTCATTACCTCCTGTTTTCAGAGATAGAACCCTACAATGTGAAAATGAATTTAATCAAAAGTTGCTCAGGTACAACTAAAATACACTGGGAGATTAAATCACCTTTCCAATTTACGTATTTATCATGAGAACAATAATTCATTGTCTCTTTGATGACACGGTCGGAAAACACAGCCAGTTGCGAATAAATGTACTAAATGTCCGTAAAACCATCACAAATTCACGAGTTAGACCAGAAACAAAAACATCGACTGAAATGATGAGAGCATATAATGACCTTGCTACTTA
Organism: Morbakka virulenta; assembly: GCA_003991215.1. NCBI lineage: Eukaryota > Metazoa > Cnidaria > Cubozoa > Carybdeida > Carukiidae > Morbakka > Morbakka virulenta. Next base: position 802,808 of record RDPX01000324.1, read on the forward strand.
AAGCTTTTAACACAGCAGTCACATTTTGTGAATCAGAACACTGGAAAACAATTAAAAAGAGTGGGAGTGATGTAGCAGCCCGGTGCTGCAGCTCCAGGTTCTGTTCAACACTACTAAAATTACATTCATATTTTGAATCAATACTGGGATATGAAAGTCGAATAGCTCTAACTATTTAACTACTTGTGTAAAACTAACTTTTTTGCTTAATAATTATCAGTATATATCGTTAGTAAGAACTTTGAAACCAAAAAAACATTTCAGTAGGACTGATTAGCGATTGAGAAACCAGAGTTCGTCTGATGACCAAAAAGACGACTACCGTACATTAAACTACTCGAGACTTTACAAGCTATTACATTCTGGTAGTTTTAAAGCTTTATCCTTTGCATTTTGCAAGGGTTTCAATGGCACATACTAAGACCAGTGCCAAAAAACACGATCAAATCCAATTGGATCGGCTCTGAACTGCCGAAACTACTACATGTTAACAATAGTTAAGGAGTATTAAAACTAGCCCGGCTGCCCTTCAAAACGATTTTTCAAGCTTTTGAAAGTATTTCCTTTCCTTGTTGATAAGATAAGAGTATTCTTCGTGACTTTAATCTGGCTCCTGAAAGCATAAACACTTGGTTTTGACCAAAGCACGATTCCACTGTGTTTTTGCCACTTGTAGTAGCCATCTTGTCTTTCTACGCGTCAGCTGACCTTTCTATGGCAAAAGAATAGACCCTGCCTTCTGGGCCTCCTATTTCTACGGTCCTTACACACCGCAGGTGGCACTGAGTTAAAATGGCAGGATGACTTCAAATACCGTGGGTCGTGGGCGGATTGTTCATAAAAAGACACCAACATAAGGAAAGCGCAAGGCTTGAAAGCCTTGAATGACTAAGAGACGGAACTCCAGTATAAATAGGCTTAAAAATCAGATTCTTTATAGCAACCATTGAATCAATACTACTCCATGAATGTGAGTGCTGGGTTTTTTAAGAAGCACAAGAGAAATCATTGTGTTTTCAAGGCTCTACAAAATGCTTTCTATAGCCTTGAATATACACTGGAGCATCCATACAGCAAACAAAGTACTCTATAGAGATCTACCAGTACTCAGTGATAAGATCACATTCACCAGAATGCAAGTTTCTGGACACTGTTACCGCCGGCCAGAACTCAAGTATTAACCGATTTGTTGTATGGGAGCCCAAACATGGACACCCGGGACGAAGCAGAACGAAGACAACTTTCATCGACACACGGAAGAGATACACAGGGGCAAGTGACACTGGAGGAATAGGTTCACTGATGACCAGAAAACATGGCAAAGAAGGGTGGTCAGCTGACCAAGTGAGAGTAAATGAGTGAGTCTCAGACAATTTCTAAAAACTTTTGAACAAATTGTTTTGAACAGTACTTGCGTAAGCCATGAAAATTTCTCAATTTTTTAAGAGGGAAAATTAGGATGTATGACCGATGTATTTTTGAAAAAAAAATCCTGAGGTAATTTCTGAATTACTTTGCTGAGGTCGAGTCTGCAAAATGAATTGATTGATTTGTTCTAGTATACACCAGAGCCAATCAATGCTGAGGCCTCCTGTGATACACTGTCTGACATAGTCACTTTACACATTACAAAATCAATGGGAAGAGCTTAAGCTGATACAAGGAGAAGTGTTATTGAAGATCTATTTTGCTTTATCGCCTTTTGAACCTCATAGAAAGACCATTTAAATAAAGTTCACAAAGTTCATAAAAGTTTTATTTCTAGTTCCTGAGTATTTTGACCGGAAGATATTTTAAAAGGCTTTAGCTAGGGATCAAAGTGAAATAAATTACAACTTCTATTATTAAAAAATTCACATATTGGTATTCAAAGTTGCAATGGGAATACCATGTTCAGACGCTTTTAACATATGTTCAAGGCAAGATTAAAGGAGATGAAGATATATCAACCCAAAACGGAATGTGAATACCTAAATATTAAATTCTGATAAAAGAACTTCCACTCAATTGCAAGACCTGTTTCTGTAATATCAGGATGAGGTAAATATATGATTTATGTAGAAAGTTAATCCACTGCGTTTATCTCATAAGTTTATTGAACTGAGGCTTACAATATTTCTAGCACACAAATCCATTAGCAAAGGCCACCATTTTTGGCTTTCTGTACGATACTTGTGGCTACTTTTCAAACTCCAAATCAATTATAACAGATATTCTCATATTAATAATTTATGTTTCATTAAATTTCTTTAGATTTAGATTTAAAGCTATCAAAATTGGTTGCATCATGATCAACCATTCTATCATTCTTTTATTCGTCAATGCCTTAGAGAATATTTTTGTGCAGAGCTACTTTTTAAATAGTATACTTTCCGCTGATAAAGAATGACCTACATATTACAATACAGTCGATTTATTTCATGAAATCCTGAACAGATATTGTATTTCTAATCAATATTTTATGGAATGATTTTTGTGTAAAAGACATAGGTTGCAATAACAAATTATTTTGCGTCATTGCATATTGTATATCCCGCTGCAATTCACAGTAGTAAATTATAACGCTTTAAAATGTATAGCATATAGAGAAAAGGTGATACAATCTGGTTTCTCTTCCATGTTTTTTAAACAAAAGGGTCAGAAATAGTGTTTCAAATCTTGTCCTAAATATCATAAAGAATTAATCTAGTGAAAAAAACACTCTTTTTTACTTTTAATATTTCTAGAAATCTTGTAACTGTTTTAAAAATCTTAAAACTTTATTCAGGAATTTATTATTTGCATTTATTATTTATATTCATGTTGTATTACATTTTTTGTTATGTACTTTCTTTCCTGTAAAGCAGACTTAACTCGTTTGGTTTGTGGTTATTGAAAGGTACAAATAAAAGATGTTCAAATTATGCTATTTATGATCACTTAGTATAACTATAACCGATTTGCTTTAACATAGACTCTTTTTAATAGAAAATTTTTACCTCTTTTTTCCAAAATCAGAGTAAAAGCATATTATAGGTTAACCTTTTATGAAAGTATATTGAATAATGGGCACAAATTGCACAGATAAATTTATACTCTGGAGGAGTATCCTTAGGAAACGTGAAGGTCAAGTGAGGGATTTTTCAGGGTGACAGTTTGTCCACTCTACTATTTGTTATACAGTCACTACCAAAAGTTTAAGACCACTCATGGAAATACGTAGATTTCTCGGTATGAGATCGTATTGCATCATCCTACTGTTGAGATTGCATCATACTCATTATTTGCGCTCTGGTCGCTCATTACACGTTCTTCTTTAACACTGCGTACATCTGAATCGATTTTACTTTGGAATTTTTTTCACTTTTTATACTTCTTATTGCTACAGAAATGGGTCGAAAAAAGTCCCTCAGTGAAGTTCAAAGAGGTCAAATTGTTGCTCTGCATAGAGAAGGACTATCTGAAAGGAATATTTCTACGAAATTGAAAGTCAGCAAAACTGCAGTCCACCAAGCAGTTAAAAAGTATCAGCAGTATGGCTGCTACAAAGACTTACATCGGAGTGGAAGGCCAAGAAAAACCACTGTAAGAGATGACCACCTGATGAAAAGGATAGTTACGAGGTCACCAATGAGTTCCATCAACAAAATTCGAGCTAATTTGGTGGAAAGAGGTGTGAGTGTAAGTCGCATGACTGTTTCCAGACGTCTTTCACACGAATTCGGTCTAAAATCCTACAAGCCTGCCAGAAAACCACGCCTGACACCGGTAATGAAGGCAAAACGATTAGCCTTCGCTAAGAAGTACCAGAACTGGACACCAGCACAGTGGGGTAAAGTCATGTTCTCGGACGAGTCCACTCTACAGCAGTTTGTGGTGAGGAAACGACATGTTCGCCGGCCACCTGGAACGAGATTCAATGAAAAATACACGATTTCTTCGATGAAACACCCTCCAAGTCAAATGATATGGGGTGCAATTTCGGAAAATGGAGTTGCTGGGTTGTATTTTTTGCCATCTGGAACAACTATGAATGGTCTGCGGTACGTTGAATTGCTGTCGGATAAGCTAAAAATTCACATGGACATACATAAATGTACTATATTCATGCAGGACGGTGCCCCTTGTCACCGATCAAAAGTTGCTATGACTTTTCTGACTGAGAACAGGATTCATGTTCTGGATTGGCCGGGCAACAGCCCTGACCTGAATCCAATAGAGAATCTGTGGACGGAAATGAAAGATAAAGTTTCCCAGAAACAGCCATCAAGTGCTAAGGACCTTGTGGAAGCGATAAAAGAAGTGTGGGTGAAAGAAATCTCGCAGGAATACTGCAGAAATCTAGTACACAGTATGCCAAGACGCCTGCAGGCAATAATTAAAAGTGGCGGTGGACCCACCAAATACTGAATATCAAGGAAACAACTATCAATATGGATGCAAATTTAATCAAAAGATACTAAAAAATATGAGATTTGTGTGTAAAGGAAATATTATCCACAATAAATCAGTTTTAATATAGATATATAATCAGTTGTGTCATTTCAGAGTCAAAATTAAGGGTGGTCTTAAACTTTTGGTAGTGACTGTAAGTTTAATTCCGTTATCTTTCCTTTTGCGTAAGGTGAAGGCTGGCTATGAACTTGAAAAGCAAGAAATATCCATTAATCATCTCTTGTTTATGGATGATTTAAAGTTATTTGGTAAAAACGAGAAAGAACTTGACACGCTCGTAAACACTGTGCGTATATTCAGCAATGATATACGCATGGACTTTGGAATTAGTAAGTGCGGAGTTCTGGTCATGAAAAGAGGAAAGGTCAGCAAAAGTAAAGGGATTGACGTAACATCGGGAAAGACCATTAAGGAAATTGACAAAGATGAAGGTTATGAATTCCTTGGAGTGCTGGAAGCTGATATGATTAAGAACAAGAAGATGAAAGAAAAACTGACAAAAGAATACGTGAGAAGACTTCGGACTATCTTGAAATCTCATTTAAACAGTAAGAACGTTGTAAATGCCATAAATGCTAGAGCTGTCTCGATTATTCGGTTCAGTGCAGGTGTCATACAATGAAATGTGAACTAGCTGAAACAACTGGACAGAAAAACAAGAAATCTCCTTACCATGAATAGCATGTTTCATAAGAGAGGGGATGTAGACAGACTCTATCTAAAGAGATCTGATGGGGGCAGATGTATGATCAGTATCGAAGACTGTGTGCTCATAGAGAAAAACAGCCTCTATAAGTACGTGTCAAAAAGTGAAGAACCTATGCTGAAATCTGTGATAAAGGAATGTGTGTTAGATCAAGGTAAAGCAAAGAATGCAGTTGTGGGGGTCAAGGAAAACAACTTGGAGAGTAAAGAAATGTATAGCCTGTTCTTTAAGAAAACATATGACTTTAGAGGCCAAAGCTCATCGAACTGGTTTCAAAACGATGCCCTTAAAAAGGCAACAAGAGGGAATGATCATGGCAGCGCAAGAGCAAACATTGAGGACTAGAACAATCAAACATTATATCGACAAAACCGAGAACAACCCACTATGTAGATTGTGTGGAGAGCGAGATGAAACCGTTGCTCATATTCTATCTGAGTGTGATAAACTTAAATAGAAACAGTATAAAGAATGGAGGCATGACCCTGTTGCTAAAGTTATTCATTGGGATTTATGCAGGATGAGTAATGAAAAATGGTAGGAACATAAACCCCAATCGGTGACTGAAAATCAGAAAGTTAAAATACTTTGGGACTTTCAAGTACAGACCAATAAACATCTTGAACACAAAATAAGCCTGATATCTAAATCTTTGACAAATTAGCAAGAAATTGTTTAATTAAGGACGTTGCGTGCCATTTTGATACATGGGTTAAAGATAGAGAAACGGAGAAAGTTGATAGGTATCAGGGCTTGAAATGGAAGCTTAAAAGAATTTGGGATTGCAGTAACATCAAAGTTATTCCAATAGTCATTGGAGCGTTAGGGACGGTAACAAAGAGTTTCCAAGGATGGCTAAATACCATATGCCCAAATGTATCCTTTGGAACTCTCCAAAAAGCTTGCCTACTTGGGACAGTAAGGATTCTTCGATACGTCCTGAATATCTAAGCCTGCAGGTAACAGCAGATAACGTGCTTATTTGAAGGGGGGCAACCTATATCAAAGAGTAAAAGTTCCCCAGTTACTAATATGCAAATGCCAAAAATCGTCAACATATCTGCGTCGACTCCTTTGTAAGGACCTTTGAAGAATTGGGCTTCTGTGGAAAACTTATATCCTGCTGGATTGAGAGCTGACATTTACTTATAAATATTTATTATTATTCTTCCTCAACCTAGTCATTATACTTGACATCCTCAAATGCTGTCATCGTATCATGAGAGTTCTGTCATTACATCAAATATTGAGGTGTAACAGCACCAGCCAAGCAAGACAGTAGGACACGATCGATATTACTACGAAGTCGACATTGCTTCTACAACATGGACAAAGCTCGTTCATTACAGCTATCATATTTTCCTTTGTCATTGTAATAAACTCTTCTCACGCAACAGAAATATCAGGTACATCTGTCCTGTTACAGGATGTAGGAAAATGGATTACACTTAAAGTTACGGGTATATCGGTAATAGTGAAGCCACCTTGGGTCCTACATTTCCAATGTAAAATGTTGTTTACCACATGTTGTATTACGAATGCATTCTGTCCCACTTCATTTAAAACCCACAAGGAGTGTCCCTGTGTAGACGCTTTTTTGATGAAATCATTTTTGTTTTTTCTGTTATCCTGACCAAAGATATAGAGGTGAGGTGACTTAAAAACAAAATTGGAAATTTAACCCACACTGACTCAATACTAAGCCTTTCCTTGCCTAGTGAACACAGTATTCAACAAAACCCTTTGGTGGGGATGAAAAGGGTTCTTCTTCCTTTCTCTTTATGAAGCTTGGTTTGATGAAAATTTTGTGAAGGCCAAGAACAAAAATGACATTGCCTCCTACCACTTATACATTCGACTCCAAGTTCTAAATTTTGTTAAGCTTGAAGAGGACATTTTTGTCATACCCCATATCCGATAGAGGATAAAGAATAAATCCCAGGATAAAAGCTCTGGCTTTGGAGATCTAATGTTCTGGAGACAATAGAGCTACCCCTTAATTACCACTACTTCTAGGTCCATTCTGACCTGGGGTGCTAATACCTGCAAGCCCCCCCAGATATGGGTTTAATTCCTTTCTTGGGTACGACTTTAAAATACATATGGGCACCACCAACAGAGCAAAGTGGAGCTGCTTTAGCAGAAAATTGGTCTTACTGAATAAATGATAAAGTATTGTCTACTATGACTGCTGGCAGAAATATGATGCAACCAAATAAATGGTGGTAATCAAACTCTAGTTAACTGGAAACTGCAATCTGTAGAAAGCAAAGGCAAACTATTACAGTATTCTGCCAAGAAAATGTAATGAAACAATGGCAATCTTAAGTAAAACAGCTATGGTGTCTGAAAATGTGTCCATCAGGTCGGATGGCAGTCATCGTACTATGGAGGAAGGGTAAGGTCCGGATTGAATAATTCTGGCAATAATGAAGCTGTTGTACTAAGCTCACAATGGCATACTACAGCTGACACTGCAGAGAAAGAAAACCAAAGTAGTTCCATAACAAAAAAATCCAACACAATTGCAACTTGGAATGCAGCCAGGGCACCATCAATACAGGAGAAATAGGAGTTGCGATTATTGTTAGTAAAAAGATAAGCAAATCAGTGCTTCAATACAATATAGTTGAATGACAGAATAATTATGTGAAGACTTCAAGGGTATCCTCTCAGCACCAGCACTGTGCAAATAATATTTGCTGCCACAGTTTCATCAGAATATGTGGTAGCTGCATATATTATTTGCACCTACCACAGATTCTAATGAAACTGAGATATAAAAGGTTTACAATGAACTAAGAGAAGTACTAGATAATGTAACAAAGAAAGACATGTTAATAAAAATTGGATATTTTAATGCTAAAGTAGGAAATACTAAAGGAAAAGAAACCACTGGAAGATTTGGACTAGGAAAGCAAAATGTTGCAGGTTAACCACTAGTAGAATTCTGCATTGAAAACCAAATGTTCATAGCCAACACCATGTTTTTCCATCTCAAATTCAGATTGTTTACATGGACATCACCAGGTGGCAAAAGCAGAATTTGGTTGACTACATCTTGGGCAGGAAAAGATGAAAATGTGCAACACAGGCAGTCAAGACTCTTCCAAGAGCTGACGATGATAAAGATTAGGAGCTGCTTCACACCACTATTAAAGGAAAGCTAAAAAAGAGAAGACAATTACATGCACAGGCTAAATTTGATTTAACAAAGATACCACAAAACTTTGCAACCAAACTATCAAATCCTTTCTCACGTCTAGAGTTACAGGACACTAGAGTTGAACAATTATGGCAGACAACAAAAGATATCGTCACTGAGACAGCAAAAAAGAACATTCCTAAGAAAGAGAGAAACGGATAGCTGCTTTGATAATCCCAAAAAGCTTTAGAGATTGCCGAAGACCAAGGAAATGCCTAAAAACAAAAGGACTGTTCTATATTTCATAAATTAGACAGAATTTTCCACAACCCGGCAAGAAAAGATCAAGAAGTACACTTGAATGATATTCGCAGAGATTTAGAAGAAAATATATTAAAGGGAAAACCAAGGAATGTATTCCAGTCTGTTAAACTGATCACTGGAAAGTTTACATCTAACATGGCAATAGTAGTGAAAGACCAATATGGAAAAGTACTCACAAAGGGAACAGAAATACGGCAAAGATGGAAAGAATACGTGGAACTCTTGTACGGCAGGATTGCAAGCATATCAAATGACTTCTTAGACGAAGAATTTGCCTAAGAACCGGAGCCAATTCTATCAGAAATAGAACATGCTTTTATAGAACTTGAGTGTAATAAACCAAGGATTGACAATATTTGCATTGCAACTGCTAAAAAATGCTGGCAAATAAACGCTTAACATCATATCCAAGGTGTGTCAGCTAATCTGGAAAGCCACTGAATGGCCAATAGGTCGGAAACGATCTGTGTTCAAGTCGCTATCAAAGAAAGGAAACATGAGAGAATGTTCTAAAAATAGAACAGTTTTCCTGATTGTTCACATGAACAAAATACTTCTGAAAATAATACAGAAGAGACTAACACCCTACATTGACAGAGAAGCATTAATTGAGCAAGATGGAGAATCCATTGAGGTGAAGGAACTCAATTTTGTTGGATGTACATTAGCTATGAACTCTAATCCCACAAAAAAAAAAGAATTAGAAGGTGGGTAATCTGGGCAGGAAAGCTATGCCCAATTTGACAACGATAATGAAAAACAAAAACATCACACTGAATACTTAGACAAGAATACCTAAACACTGGTATTTCCTGTTGTCACATATGAAAGTGAGACATAAATAACCTTTGAACTTTGGGTATGGAGAGATCAAATGAATGGGTACTAGCCAAAATGAAAACAGATAGATCACTATTGAACACCATAAGAAAAGAAAAATTGACCTACTATGACCACATAGACAGAGCAGACAACAGCTTAGAAAAATTAATAATGCAAGGAAAAAGAGGCTCTTGGTGTGTGTGTGTGTGTGTGTGTGTGTGGAGCGGGGGGGGGGGGGGGGAAGGGGAACCTGAAACAAACTGTTTTGAACCATCAGGGCATTCCAAAAGAAAAATTTTTACAAAAAAACCATAAAAAAAACACAAAAAACAAATCTAAATTTGGGGGGTAAGTTTATGCAATACACAAGTACTAAAAAACATAGAGGAAAAAAACAACAAAACTAAAAAAAAC
>RDPX01000324.1:812677-833725 GCA_003991215.1 Morbakka virulenta
GGGGGGTTGGTGGTGGCGGGGGTGGGGGGGAAAAGGGAACCTGCAACAAAATGTTTTGAAACATCAAGGCACTCACAAAGAGAAATGTTTACTAAAAAGACACTAAAAAGACACTAAAAACAAAGCTCAATTTAGGTGGTAAGTTCATGACATCACTAAGGTTCAAAAGACATGAAGGACAACAACAACAAAACATTAAAAAATCACAACACTGACATATGTTATTACAACACCCACTCAAAAGACAATTTTTGAAAGAATTTAATGATTATAGTACAATGGAAAATATCGTTTAAAAGCAATCCAAAGCTTCAGAAGGCATGGCTAACACGAAACAATGTTAGTCCAGGAAACAAATTGGGACAACAAACCAACAAGAGGACGAAATTAACATAAGGTAAAGTCCCATATGACTCAAATAAACAGATAGTAAAAACAGTTTTCGTAACTTAGTTTTATGAGGGAAATTATTTGCACCAATATCACGAGTCTTTATTTAACTATATTATCTGTTTATTTAAACAATGCATTATTTTGCAGTACTAGTTGCAATGTTACAACTAGTACTGGAAATACCACAATTAATGCTTGGCAGTAACGGTAGACTTCTTTATTCAAAATAAGTACCAGGTTACGTTTATTTCAAAGAGGGTTTTCCCTAAGCACTAAGAAATTATTATTGGTTTTTTCATTTTGTAAGAGAGGGAGGAAGCGAAAAAATGAAGGATATTAAAAAAAAGAAAGAATGCAACAAAAAAGTAAGAAATGTGGTGGCTTTCATCCTTGCATAGGGTAAAACAACAATGACAAAAAAGCCAAATCTATCAGATGTCAAAGTCTATTAAGAGAAAAGATCCAGATTCATGTTTTCATTATGGCCAATTGAAAATTTCCATAACCATATCAGCCTCGTACAATGTGGGCTTATTACTCAGACTCAGACATTAAATCATGACAAGTTGCAAAGTTGTAGTCTTGCTTTACGTTTTCCTTGTCGATTGTAGTCTTTATTTACTGTTGAATATTATTGTATTCACACTTGAAGTAATAATACTAATAATAGTGCGTCCTTTGCAGAGACTCCTATCAAAAAGCACTTATGTTGTTTACCTTTCAGAATTCTTTAACTGAATTTCATTTACTCTCCCTGACGTCTGTTTCTATTCCTTCTTACGTACTTTTTAAAACGCTTACACACAAATTTGAATGAACTGTCAAGGCAACACAATTACTCAATATGTACTTGTTGTGCTTGTTTACTAGATTATATTTATTTCATGCACCATTGGCGGCTGTGAATGAAGGAGACATTTTCGCATGCTTTGTGTTTACTGCTGTCTTGTATACTTTGAAAATTTCTTCATCTTGACTAACATGTTTTCACTGTACAGTAGCACTTTTTCGAGTATTCGAACAGGTTACAGCGTAATCTCAGAAAATTGATGGTGAAATTAACAAGCCCCAAAGTTGAATCAAATTTATCATAACCTCGATTTCTTAAAATACTTCTTTTACTACGAGACATCAATGAATTACAAAATAATATGAAAATTCTGTATTTGTGACGTTCTCTTTTTCAGTTCTTGGGCTTGGATGATTTATGTTATTGCAAAGAATTTCATTGGTGCATCGTGGGTAGCTTGGTCAGAAGATTCAAAAGATTTTTTTCATTTAGAAATGAAATTTAGAACTTCTTGGTCAAAATGCACTTCCCCTAAACTCAGTCTTAAACCCAGTCACATCTCGTCTTCTTTACAACTTTTCATTATCATCGGAATTTTTTTAGAGAATCGAATCCATTACGTGTTTTACATGAAGTAGCATTTATTTTCCTTTCTTGCTATTTGCCACGCTATCTTACTTAACAAAAGCAGATGTGTATTGGCTTGTGTTTGGACTCTCAATTTTCAGCAGGTAACGTCCCCATGTGAATTAATGTAGAACGTGTGTAGCAGTGGTTTTGGTTGACAATAAAGTCAAGTTTAATATTGGTAAGATATGTTTATTACGACAGGACTTTCTCTTAGTCGTATTGGCTTAGGTATCATCATAAAACTCACCCACGTCGGCTCTTTGATAATACCTTGTTCGTCTAAATGTTTGTACTCTGATCAATTAGCAACAAAGCAATTTAATTTATTGTCTTTGTTTTCTTTAACACTCTGTTTGGCTAAACGTTCAATAAACTCAACATAAGCTAATGATCTTGGCACTGCATTTGGCGTGTTTATATTGACCTTTCAAAATAACTTATTGTTTTTGTTTTTTATTTAATCCGATCTTGGAACCCATGACTACGTGATAATTTAAGCAAATATTGTATGAGACGGAATAAAAGCATCCCAGGTTACCAATATTTAGCTAATACTAGAAGCTAAAACCCTACTAAGTAAAAGCCTTCAAGAAACACAACTAAATTAAGACAACTGTTAATGACTGTCATTACTTGAAGGTTACTAGTTTGTAAGCCAAGCCATTTTTGTAAATAGCTTTATACACCGTAAATGGCTTTTTAAGAATATTGAAACCGAAGACAACATTGAATTTCAGATTTTGACATGTAGTATTATCTATGGAATAGATATCAAGGATTATTTGCTCAATTTAATGTTTATTCTTGAAACTGATACTGTTTTTTCCTTTCAATTATTTAAAGCAGACTAATACTCTAAAAAAGTCAAAATCACACAGAACTTCTGTACTGTAAATTTATTTAATAGCTTCCAACGCACCAATGGGGCAGTCATCAAAGCAAATCGTTTATATCTACAAGGCTTTTGGCTCCACGTCGCCTTTTTCCAATTTCTTCAGCATGGATGGCACAAAGAGGTTAAGCAACCACTCTGAAAACAGAACATTGTCAATTCAACTAATTTTTCTTTACATATAATTGCCAGTATTTTTGTCTAGACATACTACTGAAATACCCTAGCCACGTGACTTTACCAACAAAAAAAGTAAACAGTTCATGAAAATAAATCCATTAATGTTTGAGCATGCATTTAAACTAACAATTTTTTCGCTTCTACACTGGGGGCGTACTATGAAGCTAAACGTTTTGGTTTAGGAGGGATCTTATTCAAGGCGGTTCGTACATTTGATCAAGGCTCAAGGTTTCTTTAAAATGGCTAAAATTTTGTACAACTCAGGTTGTATATATACTGAGGCTGCAGGAAGTTTTCTTCTGCTATCATAGCAGAAGAAAAACTTCTGCAGATTCATTTGATGTGGTTTCTTTCTTTAAAAATGTTGGAGAGCGATCCGATTATCGAAACTTTTGACATATCAGTTTGCTCTTAGTCTACAGGCAGGTCTTTAGACGAATTATAAAAGATCATATTATCTTGCACTTAGAGACCCTACCGTCTTCACTCCGACAATCAATATGGTATCCGTAAATATCGATCCACCGCACTCTTCCTCACTACCATAACATGTTTTTAAACAATAGCATGATCAAAACGGTTATTGATGACCATTCTATGTTTCTCGTCTTTGAAAACTTTGTTTCTCACAGCTTTATCTTAGGACCTATATTTTTTCTTTTTTTCATAAATGACTCTTTAGAGACTGTTGAAAGTTACATTGCAGTCTTTCGGGTTGATACTACTCTTTACTTATGCATTGAGTGTAAACCGGTTTTTTTGTCAACCCAGAATTGCTGGCTTTCTTCAGTATGATCTTGAATGTACTGCTGATTTTGAACTTTAGTCTCTTGGGTCTTATCATGCTTCCAAGACTATACTTCTCACTATCAACAAACATAGATTTGCCAATCCCTTTTGTGTTTCCATGACTGCTTCTTCTCTGCTTGAAATTCCATCTTTCAAACTTATCTGGACAAAATACATTGAAGTGTTTGCTATGTCTGCACGATTGGAAGTACGATCTCTCCGTTGGCTCATAAGGTATCCCGAATCAATCCTTTAGGTTTACCTGGACTTGCATAAGATATTGTTGTCATTTTTGAACTGGAGATCTTGCCTACTGTATAAGCCTTCCAAATGATATTCATAGTCGTATTGAAGAAATCGTCGAACCTTCTTATTTTGCTTAACTCCATCCCTTTCTCATATTTGTGATATTCCATCTCTCTCTCTTTACATTGCAGCTGCTTCTCTGAGAATTGTTTCTAGAACCCTCTTTCCTTCCCCTGTCTTTACAGTATTCAAGTAGTCTACACGACTTATTTCAAGTGCTCATCCAAACACTATCCTTGAACCAGTTTGCAAAAAGTTTTTTTTTTCTACTAGCTTCTTCCGGCTGACATTAAAATTTTGGAACTATTTCTGGTCCTATGCTTTCTGGACGAGTTTGATCTTCCTCTTTAAAATTTTTTTGTTAATCTCCTTCTGGTGCTTCTTTTATCGAGCTCTTCCTTTCCCTGGCGAGAGTGGACAAGAATTAAAATATTTCAAACTGTTTAATTTCTTACAAAAAGGGGCCATAGTCTAGTACATACTCATCCCATCGTTACCTTATATAATGAAAGGACTTGTCTGTACTGAGAAAAGGAAAAGTTTATGTGGAATAATTGCTTACATGAATTGAAAAAAATAGGAAGAGGTGTGATTTACATGGATTTACTTATGGATTTACAGCACCTTCTGTGAGGTAGTAAAGCAGTACCAAGAAGGTGCTGTAACAGCAAACATTTCATCACAGTCTGTGTAAAGAGACTTGAATGAAATCTTGGCTGTTGTATAGCGCCGTATGTATCGGGCTTGTAAATCCATACGTTAAGGGCTGATACATCTATAAGTTTAAAGTTTAAAAAACTGTTCTTTTGTCTATTTTTATATAGATACAAATCGAGCCTTGAAGTTAAAGAGAGACCAAACTCCTTTCGTAAAAAGTTATAGGTGTAAAAATCATCGGGGCATAAAATAGCTATCAATTAAAGTAATTTCAACGATGTAAACAATGTTTTAATGAGAGTTAATGATGCTTAAAACGACACTTGGCAGATTCTTTGACAAAAGTACTTTTTGAAACCAGTTGAGACTGGACTGTGTTAATTAAACTCCATGGCAAACTCTTGACCTTTATATTGTGGAAAGGAAGACTTTTGTATAGAGTATTAACGTAGACAATTTGCTTTCTTGCAAATAAGCAGGAAGAGAGACAAGTCAGAAACAGAGATAGTACCAGTTAGCGGCATAAACAAAAGTGCGTAGGAGAACTAACGCAGTGTTTCTTGAACAAAGACAAGGCAGTTTAATATCAACGAGGGAATTTGAAAAGTCTAAATTTGTGTTGGCTAACTAAGAATTTGTCAATTCTATATATTTTTAGTTTAATTAGATTGTGACTAAGACTATTGAGTTAATGGGATTTGTTAACGCTTCATTTATCTTTTGCTGTAATGCTGTTCGGAACTATAAACACTGGAAAGGAGGAATAACGGTAAGATTTATTTAAGATACTTTTGAAGTATATAACCATTGTGAGAGTGCAATTTCCAACCATCTATGCCAATTTTAAATGCAATGAAATTCCAACACAATCTCTGACATGTGGGACTCTTGACTGCCAATAAACAATGCAGAAAATAGGAGATAATCAATCATTGTAAACCTTGTCTTCATCAAAGTTTTCAGGGGAGAATTAATAAACTTGATATTTTCAAAGAGATGAAAGTCAAATTGTTATTACCTTACTTTAGTCTTCACTGTGTTTTTTATACTTTTTAGATTATTAAAATGACTTGCTGATTTCGGAAAGAGTTCCAGGAAAAAACAAGTTACACCGTGACTATTTATACTAAGGTTTATTTCGTTTACCCCTAAGGTTGTGATTATTTTACAAGGCCCTGTGACCAGGAATTCTTGATGTTATCTTTTATAAAACTTTTTCTTTTTAACTTTTTTGCTTTGTAGTAGGTCAACAAAAGAAACAACAATGGGAGTTATATATTCATTTTTCTATCCAACCACCACCCTATATGCTGTACCAATCGTGCTCTACTATCTTCTTTGGATAGCAAATCGTATCCAGCTAAGTCAGTTATTCCACAAGGAATTAATATTTTATTTGTTGTATTATACATCAGAGAGATACCTGAAAAACTATTTTAATAGAGGGTGGTGGTAATCTTTCAGTTGCATTTGTAACTAAATATATACTGGTAATATACATATAAGATTTATTAATCAATTTAATAAGCTGTTTTAAACGAAGTAAAATATACACTCTTCGAAAGAAATAAGTTGTTTGTAATTTGTAAAAAAAGGATCACCATATAACCTATGGTTACACAAAGAAAGTTGACTGGTTTCAACTGGATAGTAAACAAAAGCCTTGAACAATATTTCTCAGTAGCTTACGATTTCTATTTGTCACTCGAAAACCTTTAAAAACAACTAAAGAAATGAGCTGCAATAGGTTACAGTTTATAGGCTGAGAATTTCTGTTATATGCATGAAAATGTGCACGTGTCATAACAACACATATCTGCATGAAAAATACAAGCTGTGAATTATTGATAAGTTGACTTGGTATTCTAAGGAACTTTGTTTATATTTCTGCTCGTTAAACTATAGATCTCTGGACGCATACAGACTTAACTTTTGAACTCGCAAATAACGGGAAAATAAGAAAGATTCGACCGACTAAGGTGAGTTAGAAATATTGTACTGGTTGTTAAATCCTATTACAAAATAATCTCTTTCGAGGTATTTTAAACCGCTTTTCTCTGTGTTATGATCAACAATTGCAAGAAAAAGCAGCAGAGGTTTTGAAATGTAAAATTGAACTTGGACAACAGTTTATTTAAAAGTTAAGCTGATTTTGTATAATATTGTTGATTTCTTAACGAAGGAAACTTTGACAATGTTTATCACGGAAGTCTAGTAAAATAACACTTTAAACAGTACTGTTCTAGGATATTTATATCTTGTTACAACTTTCGTATAAAGTCATTTCATAAAAACCTTTTTTCTTATACATCACCCTTAATGTATGATCTGATAAAAAATTCATGACACAATTTTTATGTCACAGAATTTCGATAATAACTAGTTTTGTCATGGCGGTCTCAATAAATGTCTGTGAATGAATAATCGCGAGAAAACTGAGAAAATTAAATTGTAATTTAAGGAGGTCTTGATTAAGTGTGAGGCATATCTTTAGTGCCTTAAAGTAGGGTTGTTGCCAATTTGAATGGCTACCTTTTGCAATGTAAACCTAAGTACTTAAAGATAATAAGTCTAAAACAGTCAGAATTCGACATGTAGACTTACCAAAGACAGCGTCCCAACGTCAACGGTACTATGGAAACAGAACTTACTGGAATGCAATGCTGCAGAATTGTACCATACTAACAAAATCAAATGACATTGATATTCAGAGATTTTGGCCTAAAAAGCTTTATAGTTTTTTAGGCCAAAAAATTTTATACAAGTGCTCATGGAAATAACAAGATTTGTGAAAATCAACATAACAGTACTAAATTCTGAAGGTTACCTTATAAAATAGATATCTGTTGTAGGGGAAGCAATAAGAGTAGACATAATAACTATTTTGTTCAAAACGTTATAAATAAAATGATACAGGAAACACGATAAAGACGATTGGTAGGGAAACAAACAGGACCCAATCGCTCTATTGTAACCAGATGTCAATATCTGAGTAATTTGCACTATGTAGTACAACGTTAATCAATGGAGAACAATGGTTGTGTAGCGTTTTTATTTAAAGGAAGACTTAAAATACAGATCCTGTCTGCAAGTCGATAGTTGGTCATATTTTTACGTCATGTTAGGCTGGTGGATGCATTTGAAGATACAGATCTTAAATGTGTCCTTCAAATAGGCTAAGGATTAATCGCGATATTAATTATTTAGAGGTTAAAAATATTAACCTCCGTAAAATAAAATATTTTGCTCATATGAGGTAGGTTTTACTCTTTCATTTTACAACGATAAGCATTAAACCGTGTAAGGCATGTGCTTGGATGTATACAGACTGTAGTTAGTTTAAACGAAAAGACAATTGTTGAACCTGATTTTCTTCCATGCAGAATCAATATCTGTAGCAGATGGTAAAAGTGATAAAATATACGGAATAAAATTTGTAACCTACGTATAGAAATCAACCATTTAAGTATGAAAAAAAATGTTTATTTTCTTATAAAAAGCCTATATGTTGTAAAAGTTTAAGAACCAATAACATTTTGATGAGAGTTCAGCATTAAGCAGTACGGTTAAAACATGCAAAGAGTTTGACAGATATTTATGACAACTGGGGATTCCATGCATGTTTTATTATGTTTCAAGGCATTTAAAAATATATGCAAAAGGGCATAAAATATGTTTTGTAGTAATGCTTTGTCTGGTTTTCAGAAGCTGAGATAAAAGGGTCGGATAGGGTTTCCCAAAGAAAGTCTTTGTTGGTATAGTTGGCTTGCCTTGAAAAAATTTGAGTATGAGAGTGAAGGTTAGGATAAGGATTTTGAAGTGCTTTGTCTGGTCAAAGTTTTTGTATGGATGCGAATAATGGACAATTAGGAAAGAATTGAGAAATCAAATAGATGTACTGAAACCTGGTTTTTAAGAAGAATGTTTAAGAAGCCACGGACTGATAAAGTTTTAAATGGAGAGGTATTAAGAACAGCTGAAGTGAAAGTAGAAGTAATGAAGTATGCCGACAAAAGACAACTACAATTTCTTGGTCATATACTAAGAGCACATGGATTGGAAAGAGATTGTTTACTTAGAAGGATAGAAGAAAAGAAAGCTACAGGAAGACAACGAATAAAATACATGGAAATTTTAATTGACAGAATGAGTGAAACGTACAAATTGGTTGATTTAGTTAGAATAAGATATAAGCTTTGAAGAAACTTATATTTGGAGGCATAATCATTGTTTTTAGAATTTAAGGTTATTCAAGTACAAATTTCCTTGACAATAACTTTTTTAAGCAAAAAGTTATTCTCATAAACCATATGTATTCTTTTTAAAGATTTGTGGAAATTACAAACTCCACCTTTGGGGACAATAGTAGAAGGATCTATGTTGGTTGATTGCTTTATTCTGAAGGCAATGCTGGTTCCATGCACAACTATATACAAATTAGACTCCACACACAATGTAGATAGAAGAATACTTTTAAAAATATTTCATCAAACACCTAAATAAAACAATTTTAATTCATTAGAAACCACAAAAGAATTAAAAAACTATCCGTAGTCTCGTTGCATTAATTAATCTTATTTCCACTTCAAATTTTTGTGGTCTGCTTTTCATGGGAAATTTATCTCACCTGATCTCAGAGGCTATTTGCAGTACAAACATAGAACATAGCACAGCGTGTGTTCAATGATAATAGAGTTCAACGGTGGTTCTAAATCAATAGTAGTCACATAACCAGTTGCTATGTGATTGGATTTAGGGGAGACAGATGCTGATGGTTCGTAATTTTTCAAAAATGAAATGATTAATTGTTTTTAGTTTAAGGTAGCACAATATAAATAGCGATACGGTCTTCTCCCACACTTATCTTGAGCAAGGTAACATCTGTTCGTTGTCTTTCATTGTCCGTAAATAAAAGACAAAAATTCTAAACTTAGCTGAATGGAAAGCTCCATGGCGATTTGTCAGTAACAATAATATTTCCCAACGTAACACAATGAACATTATCATTTTTATGCAAAAACGTGAAAATTCAACTGTGTAAAGATAGAAATAGGGTACTTTTTTAACTTTCTTGACAATATGACAGTACCGACGTTGATGATGCCCTACAAAAATAAATTGTATGTTATTTTTCTCTATAATCTTTCGAAGCATACACTAGTTTAATGGAAATTGGATAATTAAATTAAGTTATTATCTATACCTGTAATTTATTTATAACAGATTTATTTATTATCAAGAGAACCATTAATTCTTGCAGACTTGGACCCAATCATTAATCGTTTGCTGACCACTATAAAGATTGAGATAAAGATAATTAGGAAGCTTAATGATATACATTAAAGTTTGTCTCGACATAACAAATTAACCCAGATACCAGGCAGTGTCTGTATCAAAACATCACAGGCCTCTATTCCTTATACGGTCTGAGGCCCATCGAAGGGCGACTTTTGGCAGAGACTTCGGTTGCATACGGAGCACATGTCTTATCCATTTCTATCACCGCCTTTTGACTTCCTGGGTAATAGAATTGGTATCAATNTTCACCAGAACACGCTACCTTGGTCTGTCTGCCCTCTGCTCATCCCTATTTCTTCATACCTGACCTTCTCCTTGGTATCTTAGGTCGGCCTTGTAAGGTACCGGTGGTGTTAGGTTCCATGCCTGGTTGATGTAGCCTATGATTTTGTCTTGTATTTCTATACAAGGCTTAAATAAAGAATAGACAACCTTCCTATTCGAACTACATCTTAATAGTGAGATGTCAGACAGATATACAAGTGTATTGCAACAGAGTTACTGTGTTTGCAACTTAACAGATTTATTTATTATCAAGAGAACCATTAATTCTTGCAGACTTGGACCCAATCATTAATCGTTTGCTGACCACTATAAAGATTGAGATAAAGATAATTAGGAAGCTTAATGATATACATTAAAGTTTGTTTCGACATAACAAATTAACCCAGATACCAGGCAGTGTCTGTATCAAAACATCACAGGCCTCTATTCCTTATACGGTCTGAGGCCCATCGAAGGGCGACTTTTGGCAGAGACTTCGGTTGCATACGGAGCACATGTCTTATCCATTTCTATCACCGCCTTTTGACTTCCTGGGTAATAGAATTGGTATCAATCCTCTTGTGGACTGCTCTATTAGAGACGGTCTTCTTTTTGTGCCGAAAGTCATCTTCATAATTTAATCCATGCCAAGGATAAAGAGAAAAAGTAAGAGGTGCATCCTTGATTCTCTCCTTGTATGACTCTAAAAAAGCTGGATAACTTGTTGTTTCAAATTTCTTGTGACCAAGAGTTCAAATACAACATCTTTACTATGCTAACCATCATTTAGGGAACACCGTAGCTCCCTTTTGGGTTTGGGTGTATCCATCATCTGTCTGCCCTTCTGGCATTCTTCTTCCCCGTTACCATGAGGTACAACTTGATCTCTGGTGTTGTGTTCTGTGATTTTACCTTTTCTACGAGGTGGGGTTGTCGGCCTCACTCTCAGTCTTCCTCCTTTTCCCGTGGTAAGGGTCGTCGGGAATCTGATAAGAAGATCTGGGCAGAGTTTATATCTGCTGGATGCAAGTATAACGTACTGGTTTTACCTGATCTTTCTCAATAAACTTACTATTTTTTGCAATACTCAAAAAAGCTACCGGATCCTCTACGGGCTTTTAATAACTACATATCCCTCTTTTATGCTAGCATCAATAATTGGATTTTATTCTCAGTAAATATGTCTTTAATAAGTGTGCAGCGATAATGTGTAAAATATTCTATCTTCTACCGAAAGGTTATCAGAATAGTGTTGAAAACGATAAATTCGTCCATGTCTTGGTGGCAGTACACAAAGTGGTATTTTGTTCTTTTTTGTGTAAATAATAACAAAGATTTCCATATGTAACAGTGTGATTTGAATATGGAATATTTTATCATCGATAAATCGAAAGTTTCCAAAATAAGGTAGTGCTAAAGTGCTACTGCATTTGTATCTAGCTGAAAAATACATACTGAAAATAAAGTGTACTGCTAGGAAAAAGATGTCGACATAAACAGAAGTGGAATGTGTCCTCGCCAGAAGCGTGCATATTGATATATAGTTTGGCTGTCAAAATCTATTTTTCGGATTTTTATGTACTAAAACTTTGGAACTGTATAACTTTGTTCCTTGAATGTGCAGAGATATCTATAATGTCTAGTATTTTTGAAATTTAAGAAAAACCATAGAATTTTTGAATAAAATGAGCCAGACCGATAGCAATGTACTAGTGAGACTAGTACGATCGTATTTCTTCACGGAGGAACCTCATAGCAGAAATTCAATTTTGTAAACTTCCTTATTTTAGTTAAAATTCTACCATACTAGAGGAAGGAGGCTTTTCTTAAAAAGTTTTATTGCTGTGCGTGAGTAATATCTTTTCTTTATGTTATTGTGCCTATGTTATGTTAAGATCTGATCAAGTATTGAAGCCTGGTCTATCTGGTGCATTTGCATATTGGTAGCTATCAGCAGAAAATACACGGGATAGGTAGTATATAACAGCATATGTCTAGTACAGTAAAAAAGATTATGCTCTAGACTTTGCCTCAGAGATTTTCAGCTGATAAAAAGTTTAAAAACTGCTGGAAAACACTGTGGATTATGCCAAAGAAGTCTAATACAACTCGGAAAAACCCGTAACGAACAGCAAGTAAATATTTGTTTTCATCATGGCTTTTGTAACGTTGACTAATTTCGACCGTAAAAATGTGAATTTAGTAGAGTTTAATTGGCTTTGATTTCATTTTCAGAACCCTCGAATTGATACTGGCTTTTAAATCCAGTAGCTACTAGAAAATAATTTAACATAACAACAAACTTAAAAAAATTAAGAACAAAATCTCGAGGATCCAAAGATGCACATTCAAGTCCATCTTTACAAGGATTTTTTCCATGACGAGAATGACAGAATGCTGGTTTTGTTTAACTAAGAGATAACAAAAAGTGATAAAAGGTAATGAAAAAAGGTGAGCAAGAAGCATTGAGGTACTAAAGATAACGATAGTAAAATACCATGTTTGCAAAATTAAACTGTCAAATCCAACTATTGTAATGTAGCCTGGTAAATATACATTAGAGGAAGTTGTTCTTTAAACAGTTTAGAGTAGCATAAAGTAAAAAAAACACTTGAATTTTGCACTCGTGCATTGGAGTACAAATATCCTATAAATAATATATTCACTCAATATATAGCTTTGTGAGAGGTATTGTTCTCGATATTAAAGAATTTTAAAAGCATGAAATTTTTTGGCGCTTTTTGGAAATGATTTCCGATCATAAAACAATATTATTACGTTGAATAAAAATTTTACTTTTCAATGTTATTTAGTGGATAACTTTTTACTGCTAATTCGAGTCCTTTGTAAATAGATGCAAGGTTCTTGGGCAAAACATAAGGTATTTGTGTTCTTTATCTATCACTTAAACGTGATAAATAAACTAGATATTTAGTAAACAAGCACTTAAGCCTACACCTAAAAGTTCTGATGAATGCAAAGGTGATTTATAACCAAATGAAGAAATAAAAAAATCCTTGGTATTATCATACACCAATGACAAATGCACTGACGTATGATAATACCAATGCCAATATGAAGGCATCATGTTTTAAACTAGAAATATATACCACAGCAACGTTAGAACAGGCCAAGACTGGCACAACTCGTAAATTTGTTAGTAACAACGAAAATTTAATTTGATTTTGATTTGGTAGTAAAAAGTGATCCTCTTCTTGATTATATCAGTTGATGGAGCAGGTGATATGGCAAAGTTACATATAAATTACTTTTAATACACTGCAAGTCCGCAAAATGTACTCAGGAGCCAATTGAGGTATAATGGTATTGGTGGATCACTGACAGCCTTCATCTTTTAAGAGTCAGTATACTTTTTCGTAGAGAAAATTCTCTTTTAGTACTGTATAGCACTAACATGAAATACAACGAGGTAGCCTTTGCAATGGAGGTAAATTGGTTTTGCAAGAATACTACGTACACTTCATGAGAAATTATTGACACTTGTTTGTTTCCGTCCGAAAGAATTAGTAATCTAATTATAACGTGATAAAATCTACACGGGACCAACTATGAATACCCTCTTAGCTTACACTAGAGAAGACAAAATAAAGATTTTGAAAGCCGAGTGAGCCCACCTCTCTTTGACCTCAAAGTTAAGGCTCATTTTTCTTGTTTGTTAACACGAAAGGTATCTATCTTCTGGGAATACGCTAAAGAAATTTACATATTTTCTTATAAGAATACACAAAATGTTGTTATGTCTCAGTATGATTACTAATGTTTCTATTTGAACCTCAAATCATGCTTAAAAGATATGCTTAGTTATATAAGGTATTTGTTTATGCAGTGACGTTGAAATTCAGACGGGGCAATGGAATGTATCCTAGAAAAATTTGATAAAAATTTTTATGTACATTGGGATGTTTTTCTTGTTATTTAGATGAGTTACAGAAAATTTTGGTAGTTCCGAGTTCACCATATTGGACGATAAAATGCACCTCCTGAGACTTAGTATTTTTTAATACTTCAAGCGTCACTTATAGCGGTGTACTACGTCCTACCGAGGGGTCCTCTTACAACATTTAGCCCAGAGCCTATAAAAATTTAAATATGAACCTAAATGAAAACACGTGGAAGGTATAAAATGCACACCTATTAGATACAGACTTTCGGTCTATGTGAGAGACTTAATTATCTTTAAGTACTCAAGACCTCCGGGGAAGAGAGCCTCAGTTTGATCTTAGATTGTTTTTAAATCTTCTGCACAATTCAGGCTTCAGGTGTTCCTGTATTGTGCTTGTGCTCTTATTAAAAACAAAATCTTACGAGATCCATCAAAGCTAAGGTAGTTATAATATGTGATGTGTGACTCATGAGATTTCACTTTCATCTGTAGGTAAGGCTCTTAAAATACCTGACTCTTTTTAATGGAATACCATTCCAGAATTTACGTGACATTATTACCGAAAACGAGAACATTACTTTAATTTGGTCACTCAAAATTTTTGCACTTAATAAATGATATAGTAATTTGGACCTGCAGGCGAACTGTTGAAATCTTGTATGCTACAGTCAGTTATTTTGCTCTTTTAATAGAAATGCCTAAGAAATCCTATTGCATTAGTGAAGAGCTGTACATTTTTGTAGCAAGTGGTTTACCTCTCGAGTTGGGCCTCTTTTCGTCATTAAAATAAATACATTTCACAACAAACACAACAAACGATGGGAGAAGTATCTCTCGAAACGTAGCTCGAAAAAAGCTTACGACTCATGATATGATAAAGCTCTTACATCTATAGTAAATATCTCTTCCCGGTAGGATCCCTTGTTATTTGAACCACTCATAAAATTCACTTCAATTCTATAACGTTTGTAGAAAGGGGATACTTAATTTTATTGTTAAAATTACTCAAGATTTTTATCTCTAAAAAACCCCGTTATAACAGCAAACATTCCACCGCAGCTTTCAGATACCACTGTGTAACCAGAAGAGAAAATCAAGAAGTACTACAATTTTGCGCGAAGTATAAGTATTCTGAACATTTTCAACAATGTGAAGATTAAGTATTTCAAAGGAAAACAATCAGTGAAAAATAAAAAGTTGCCAAGCCCTTCGTTCAACGAGTTTCTTTTGCTTTATAAACGCAATGGACTCGATTTGCTTTTTCATTCCTCGTGTAAGACATCACGACAAATTCAGCATCGAAAAAAAATTAAGAAAATAGACATGTGATAAAAGGCTTTAAAAGTTGAGAGAAAGCACCAGCAGCTCTCAGTCAACACCAATGATGTAAAGGGCTTTACTACTCCGTTGGCGTTTGAATAGGGTTTACCAAAATGCAATAACATTATGAAATGGACTTTAAAAGAGTTGCAAAAGGAACTTGTGCTTAATAAAAGATGTATTTTGATGAAAATTATCGAAAGCATTCCCTTCTTCACACGAAATGGCATCGGTTTGAGACGGGACATCAACAGAGTTTTTGAAACTTGTGTGCAAGGAAAAAGGTGATATTTGTAATGTTTGATTGTGAAAATAAGCTGCAATCTGGTCAACGAAAATGTTTCACAGTGACATTCAACATAAATTGTTACAATATTTGGCTAGGCAGATTATCTTTAAGAGATTTTAGTCAGTTTTGCTCTAGTCATTTTTTTCTGAGGTACCTAATTATACCTAATTTTGATGAGGTATCTAATAAGCTAGGTTTCATGCCATGGAATCAATTCGTACTACTTTCAATCATCACTATCATCGCTAACCTGATACTTATAATCCCCTCTACTTCTTGCATCCTATAAAATCTTCTTCCACAGCCAGTGGATTGATGAGCTGGCTTTGTGTAAGTATGACTACTGAAAGAGTCAAAAGCCTTCCTGTACCAGTAATGCATAAAGATCTAACTGATATTTCAGACTACATTGCTGTAGGATATCATATTTCAGATAAGAATTAGTTAACGTAATTTAATAAAATTCGTTCCCGCAGATTTTTAAATTCATTTTCTGACTTATCCCGTTTAATAGGCACCGAATCAATGGATCAATGTGGAGCTCACTGTTTTTCAAAAACGTAGTTTTTCACATTGATCATCTCAATACAATAATTTTAATCTCGTTTTACTGAAGAATAAATTACAATTTTTTATGTGATTAGTTATGAATAACCCAACTTGGTGGTTATTCACTTTTCATTTTCTTAAACTTTGATGGACATAAAACATCAAGAACATACTAAGACAAATTTGGATACAAATGCCATTTCCGTTTGTTTTTTCCCCGCGTGCTATTCGTAAGAAATTTATGAGAAGTGCCAGACACGCTTCATATTAGATCACATTAAAAAGTCAGATACATCCCTATGAGGCATTCGTTTCCTCTTTTTAAGAATTCTGTCCCTCCACTTCCAATTACCTGCCGTGTGCTTCATTATAAGATGCCTTGTGTCCCAACTGGGATAGTTTGTCTACCTCAAAAGGTGCTTTTGGATGCTTTACCACAGACTATGCTGGCTCTGCAGCACAGAGATTAAGCAACAATTACAGTGTTTTTAGAGACAATAATGGAAAAGAATATTTATATCATGACTACATACTTATTGTTCAAGGGTGTCACACGACAAAGTAAAAGTTAATGGTGTGGTTTGCAAAATGATCTAGTAAAGAAGGTAACTCCAAAAGCTCAAGTTTTAGAGAGTATGATCATGCTGACCACAGGGACTGGTGTGACCCAGTTTTTAATATCTGTATTTAATTGGTACGTTTGTCTTTTTACAAACTCACGCTCAATTCACAGAGCACAGCAAACAAAGTTCTTTTCAATAGTAACAATATTACAGCTTGACCTGAATCCTATTTCGGGTGCAGATTATTTAGTGCTTCTAATTTTCTGTTCTTTGCCACATAGAGTAGCTGCTAATGGAACTAATGCTACTACTAATGTTAATGTAACAAATGCTAATGCTATGCTATTGCTTTGGAAAAAAATCCCAATGAAGGATTTGATATGGTATTAATGAAATTATGGATATATATATTTTTGAAATTGTCATATATTTTCAAAATATCACGTGCTTAGTATTTCTTGTCTGTGTCGAAATTGTTTGATTTTTATTTTGCAATATTTTTTCTGTTATATCTAAACTAATAAGATAGAAATTAAATTTATCTATAGATATTGAAAACAATGGAGGACATTCACAGTTATCATCTACCAGTTTCAAAGGAAGACAAAAAAAAATTAGGCCAAAATGGTGAAGTTTTTGAAGAGAAATGGCCTGATGTAAGGATGGGATTTAAAAGTATAAGCTTTAATATCAACAGGGTCCTTCACAAAAGTAAAACAAAATTTCAAGACGTTTTAGTATTTGATAGGTAAGGATTTAATTAGCTACAGTACTGCACATATGTACAAATATAGACAGATAACTATAATATTTATTCGTTAAATAAAAATCTATAACAAGGCAGTAAACTTAGATATCATATAACGACAAGACTCTTCATTAGCCCTCCTATTATTTACGCGCTCTCTCTCTCTAGGTGCCATTTCCATTCCGGACGTTGGCGATCATGTTTTTCCACATATTCCTATCTCTCATCATATGCAGCAGATCTCCAGCCTTTACGTTTTCCTTCTCACTTGCTGATATACATTTTTAATATAGCATTTGAGACTTCGCGAGTATGTCAATCTTTGTCTTCCTCTGCTTCTTTTCAACACGACCTCTAAGGGTAAGATTTTCTAGTCCTTCCTTTCTCATGATATGTCCCAGAATCCCCATCTGCCTTCCACGGATTGTTTTTATCAGGCACCTTTCTGCTCCAGCTTTCCTCAAAACATTCTCATTTGTTTGATGGTCCGCAAATTATATTCTCATCATTCTCTTGTAAAACCACATTTCAACAGCTTCTACTCTCTTTTGCATTGATGGTGATATTGCCCAGCACTCACAACCATATAACAGAGTAGATGTTACATAATTTTCCAGCAATCTCTTCTTTGTAGCCATTGACACTCTGCGGTGTTTCACGATCTTCCGTAATCTTTCAAAAGTACCTTTTGCAATTTCTATCCTTCTCTTGATTTCCAGATCACACTTTCCATTCTCTGTTATATAGCTACCTAAGTATTTGAACTTTTCACCATAATGGTTGAATAAATCAGTTGAAAACACACATCCCTTTCTTACTCCTCTCTTAATCGTGATGTAATTACTCATCTCTTTATCTATTTTCATACAAGCAGTTTGATCCCAATAAAGATTTCGTATAAAGCGTAAATCACTCAAGATTATTGAAGAGCTTTTCATGTTGCACCCTATTAAATGCTTTGGTGTAATCAATAAAACAAACGTACACATCTCTTTGCAATTCTATTGCTCTTTCTGACAACATCCGTACCATGAAGATAGCATTTATGGTACCAGTATCCTCCATGAATCCACATTGTTCTTTACCTATATCATGTCTGATTTTTCCGCGGGCCCTCTGCATAATGATCTTCAAAATCAGTTTACTACATGACTCATAAGGCTAATTGTTTGATACAACTCACATTCTATTGCAGCAGGATTCTTGGGCAAAGCAATAAAAATTGACTTACTAAGATCTTCTGGTATTTCACCACTATAATACACTTTCGTTTATCAGCGCTGTCAACATCTTAATTCCAAAGTCTAACGCTAATCTCCTATTTTAATGAGGCTTCAATTATCCTCTACGGGTAGCATTCCCATGATGGGTATGGCAATTAAAATTGTCCACTCGTCTATTTCTTCCACTAAATGTGACTACTGAAAACACTGTTACATGAAAGAGGGCATAACTAAGACAGGTAGTTTAAGTGGAAAACATATCTCTTTACTTATTAACTGAACTTTGTTAATAGCAACTACTTTTTCATTAGCCTAAAAACAAAGTTATAGTTTATATGTTTCTCAGATTTTTTATAGTTATGACTATTTTTCTCATTTTCAGTAAAGTTTATACCCCTGTAGGCCTGGTAGGCCACTTCTGCTTTTCAAGACCAAACATCTCCAAGCCGACCTCCTTGTTTGCTTGCTTCAACAACTCTAGATTACTTATTATCTTTGTTAATGATTTTCAAGTCTTTGTTTTATAGCCTGTCTTTTGTCTTCTCCTGGTTTTGCTTGGGAAGATGAACTCGTAGTTAGATGACAGGTAATTTGGTTTGAATAAAAGAAAAAAGTGAGAGTAAGCATTTGGTACTTTGGTCGAAAGAATTATAATTAGAAAACCAAAAGACNGTTTATACCCCTGTAGGCCTGGTAGGCCACTTCTGCTTTTCAAGACCAAACATCTCCAAGCCGACCTCCTTGTTTGCTTGCTTCAACAACTCTAGATTACTTATTATCTTTGTTAATGATTTTCAAGTCTTTGTTTTATAGCCTGTCTTTTGTCTTCTCCTGGTTTTGCTTGGGAAGATGAACTCGTAGTTAGATGACAGGTAATTTGGTTTGAATAAAAGAAAAAAGTGAGAGTAAGCATTTGGTACTTTGGTCGAAAGAATTATAATTAGAAAACCAAAAGACACTTCTTTTTTTATTCTAGCTTGGTAGGTTGTTTATACTAAATGCCATAAATTTTAAGGTAACTTTATGATATTGCAGGTACTGCAGAAGAAAAGCTTGAGAAGAAAATGTCTTTAAATGTGACGATATTTGGTCTGAAGGAATAATAATATCATTTGTCACTGACTTGCTGTGTAATTTTCTTACCTTTGCCTTGCTATTTTCTTCCAGCACAAGTTATGGACGTATATTATGTATTGAGGGAGTTATTCAGTTGACAGAATTTGATGAGTTTGCATACCATGAAATGCTTGCCTTTACTCCTCTTGCAGCTCACCCCAATCCTGAAAAGGTAATTATAAGCTACTTATTAATGTGCTGTAAGATATTACAAATGATGTTTTGTTATATTCAGAAATAAATACTATTAAAAATATATCATAATTCAAGTTTGTTTATGTTGACATCTGACAGATTTCTGATGTCTCTACAAATAAATAAGCCTTTTTTTTCACGGGACAAATTGAAATAACAAAATTGTAATACCTGAGGTAATAATAACGACCTAAGTGTTGCAAACTTTATGAATTCCTCAAATTCAATAAAAATGGCTGAAGTAGTGCTATTTATAATTTGCCGCGGAAAAAGACACATGACCATTCTTCAGCTGTCCAGAAAGCACAGGCTTAGTATGATCAAATAGCTGGTTATACTGGATGGCATCCTCTTTATTTAATTTCAGTAATAAAGAAAGAAGAAACATTGGTGGAGCAGATAAAAAAGGTTTGGGAAGATTTAACCGAACTACGATAATAAGACAATTGGAAGTCTTTTTCTGCGTTTTCTCAAATAACTACAAAAGTTTTGTTGTAGACCATTGAAACTTGTACAAAACTTTATCTTAAGACGCCGTGTGACAGAACATGCCAATGTCAAGAGACCAATAACAAAAAGTAACAAAGTGTCATAAAACTGAAACAGTCAGTGTAAATGTGTATATTTTTAAATGTCAAGGTAAAAAGCAATTTTCTATTCTTTTTTATGCAATGTACGCATTATTTTTGCATCTATATCTTAACGAATTTTATGTTTGAAAATAGTAAGTAGAATAATCTATTTATCAAATTTCACCTTTCATAGTGAGTATATGGCTGTTTTTGATTATAGTGATGGATTTTTGTCAAAGCAGAACCAACTGTTCCGTGATATTTCTCTTAATTAGTCAGATTAAAAAATATTATGTAATACTTTCCCTAAAAATCCGTATTTATATGTTATTTCTACCTCTCTTTTCCCCTCTCTTCCTCCTCTCTCTTC
>RDPX01000324.1:833896-860533 GCA_003991215.1 Morbakka virulenta
ATCCATCTATCTATCTATCTATCTATCTATCTATCTATCCATCTATCCATCTATCTCTCTCTCTATCTATCTATCTATCTATCTATCTATCTATCTATCCATCTATCTATCTATCCATCTCTCTCTCTCTATATCTATCTATCTATCTATCTATCTATCTATCTATCTATCTATCTATCTATCTATCTATCTATCTATCTATCTATCTATCTATCTGTCTGTCTGTCTATCTATTTATCTACCTATCTACCCTTTTAATTTATAATTGTAAACAGAGCTGCAAGGCAAGTTAGAGTAACGTTCAACCAATTTTTTTCAATATTCTGTGGAAAAATTCTAACGATTTTAACACCTGTTTACACAAAGGCTTATGTCAGCAGACATCAGACATACAATGTACTTAATCTGACTTATGTAAAGTGGCTTGTTTTCAAGATAACTGGTTGCTTAACAATGCATACCTTGAAGAAAAGGCCTGTGAAAAATACCTTGATGACTGAATACTTAAATTCAACTTTCATTCAACGCTTCTCTGGCGAAATTGTTTAAGACGTTGGAGTAGAAGTTCAAACAAAGTTGTGTCTGCTGGTCTTGCCGGGTGCATCTTTTTCTTAATTATGCTTTAAGGTTTTAATTTGAACTGAAGAAAACAGACCTTTTTTCATTTTTTAAAAGATCTTTAGCTGGCCTTGGTCTGACTCCTCATTTTAGGATATAAAAATTCTGTTTAAACCATATTTTGTTATGAAAAGAAAAAAATAGAAAAAAGTTAGCAAAAGAAAATAAATTACTTGGTACTATTGCATGTGTAAGTCACGGGGACACCCACGAAAGAAAAGAGGATTGTAGTCAAAAATCATTGAGAGACAAGCTGACCAGCTCTGTCAGAACGTTTGTTAAATATTTCAACTTAAACATATAGAATAGGATACATGGAATAATTTGTATTGTCTGAACCTCTTTTTGCTCACTTAAACACATTGTTCCACCTTTAATTGGTGAGAAGCATTTTGTTTCCTTGTTGTCTACTATACGTTCTTCACATGTTAAGATGGTAGATACAGATTCTTTTAAATGTATTTAAAACTTGCGCAGAAACTAATATTGTTTACTAGAGTCTTTGCTTAGTATCTCTTAAATATGGTATGCAGTTTGCGAACTCAAGGTATATTTGACTTGGTCTTTGTGTAAAAGGTCTTGTACATATTTGTCCTGATTTAACTTATTCACCTCGACTACATATCGATTCTGTTTTAGTGTGCTTGTACACATTTGGACGTACTGAGTACATTATTATCAATTTTTTTATATTAGGTGCTTATTATTGGAGGAGGAGATGGTGGTACTGCAAGAGAAGCTATAAAATTTCCTTCAGTCAAATCAGTAACTGTTTGCGAAATTGATGAGGTAAAATTCATTTTCAGAAATTAACTAACTAACTTATTAATTAATTAACTGATTAACTAAGTAACTAAATAATTAACTAATTGACGTATTAACTAAGTAACTAACTAAGCAACTAGGTAGCTAAGTAAATAAGTAACCTAGCTACCTAACTAAATAACTGACTAATGAACTTACTTATTAACTTAACTGACTTGGTAACTAACTAACTAAACTAATACCAAAAGTTAAATAATCAATTTATGTACCCACAAATGCGAAGAAGAGGGTATCTCATTAACTAAGCTGGTTCTTTGAATATATACTCAAGGCTGTAAAAATACATACAAGGGAATAGATACAAGGTTCAGCAATCAACTGGCGCTACGTCCATAAACCTAAAGCATTTATTCGTATCTTTTATTTTTAGTTCTGGGATATAGCAGTAAATACTGGTAAATAGAGATAATCAGTATTAACCAAAGTTCTTATGTTTTTTCTGTTCCTTTCTTTTCTTGAACAATGAAAGAGGATGTGTGCAGAGATGTCTATTTATTTAATTATTTATTTGACAATATTTCAACAGGTGCAATATATCAGTTTACATAACTGATATAATGCGCTTTTATATAAGTCCTGTGTATAAAAATATATAAGTATAATACAACTAAAATAATGAAGAAATCTATACCTACCTTTCAACACATTGGCAGAAGTGTAAGCCCTGCCCATTTCCCTTCTTCTACCATATACAAATAAGCAGTTAATTGTCCTTTGAAATGCTTTTAAGCGTGAACAGGTAAATTCTACTTACCATACCCTTCCTCGCATAATTATTTGTCATAGGGAGGCGGGGATGTTAAATTTTATAAAAATTCTCCAGCATTATCTATGTATAACAGCCTTTAAGAATTAATGTTTTACAAACAGTGCCAAATTCGATTAAGCATTTTGCAATACCCTAACGTATGCAATGATTCTGAGAAAAATAGAAAAATCAAAATTATTAAATTCATATAAATGTGGAAAAGTTAAATTAGTAAAATGACAAATACAAGAATGTCGTGTAGTAAGATACAAATAATAAAGCAAAGATATTCTAATTTTTGGGGTTGATAACGGGTCCTTATTGTTATATAAAATTTTCTAAATAAGCTAGGAACCAGTGTAATATGAAAAAAATGGCTTTTAAGTCATTTTATACCATAAAATTTTGTCTTTGCTGATAAAAAATGCCTTTTAAAAAAATTAATTTGGGGAGTTGTCATTTGTGGGAATTGTTCATTCACACATTCGATTTTACCTCTGTTATACATGAACGTTGTTTCAAATGTTCTAAATTTGCTTCTGTTGGATTGGATTTTGAATTAATTAAAAAAGACCCCGAGGTGATTTGTCTAATTAAAAAAAGCAACTTTGAAACAGGTTATCTTCCGATGGCTCAGCTTAATCAAAAACTTACAGAGAGCCTGTTTAAGATTCACTATTTTTATTGGACCATTTACGTCTAATGCAACTGTTATTGACAAAATCATCGAAATAATTTTCTTTACGGTGTGCACCAAGCATTAAAAGATTTGTGCCCAACAACTAAAATGTTCTCGTATTTAGGTCACGCACCTACGTAAAATAATTTAGCCAGGTAATACTAGTAATAATAATTAAGAACAATGTCGCCCAGGTCTTCTGAAGCAACAGAAAAAACCGAACAGGATTTCAATTTTTTCTTTTAAGAAGACTTGAATTGTGGCATATGAAGTTTTTAAAACCATATTTAGTGGTACTTTGTGTTTTAATTAACTTCACTTGTTGTATTGGTTTATTTAAGCTTTGTAAGATCTGAACCATCTGTTGATTATATAAAATAATTTTTTAGGGTTTTTTTGGTACTATGTTTCATAGTGTTGATTTTCATTTGTAACTATTAACTTGTGTGTTAACAAAATATTTTAAACTAAAATGTTTTTAGTTTAAAAAACCCATATATTTTTCACTTCTCTTAACTCATTTCTTTCAGTGGCCATGCAACACTTTTTCAAATTCAAAAACTACTTTGCCAAAACCATCTGGTCTCAGAATTACATTTTCATATAATATAATACCAGGCCTCTTTAATAAAAGCAAATGTAAAAAAGGATATGAAAAACCTTATTGCTATTTTTGCCTTTTTAATGAGATCATTACCATTATCGGTGATTAAATCTTGCTCACACTCTTTAATCTCACGCCCAAACCTTTTATGGTCAATTTTAAAAACAATGGAGCTTAGTGGAGCTCCTTTATATATTAAATACCTCACTTATAAATTATGGAAATGAAACAGAGGATTGAAAAAGCATGTGAAAGATTGGATTGCAAAAATGTTTGAAAGAAGATTGCAGCTATAACTTAGTTTGCAAAGCAAAGGACTTTCTGGAACCCATTGGAGTACAATTTGTACTTTTCATTTCTTTATTTTTTTATTTCACGTCTATTTTGCCAAATATTTCCCTTTTGAGATACTTGCTTTATTTACATTCTTCAGTTTAGGTTCGCCACTGGTTACTTTGAAAAATTACTCTTTTGTTTACCTGTATCTGCGTCTCCAATTATCTTCTTTCCTGGTCATGAAATCACATCATCAACTTTTAATTGTATATATTCCACGAATTACAATCCAACCAAGTATTTTAGGACTTATACCAAACCACGGAAATGAAAATTCAATGAAGTGCAGATGGTAATAATAATAATAGACTGTTATCTTACTACTTATGCGATAAACTGAAGATGCTAATTGTAGCAATTCAAACCTCTTAGTTTTCAATATTAAGAAATTTTCAACCACTCTCCTCCACCTCCCATCCCCAGTACTAAAATCTGCTTGGAAAAAATGTGAAGGAAATAGGTATTCCAGTACAAAAAAGCTTTTTCACCCAAATAGAATAACTGTTAACAATATTACATTATGGCTTTAACAATTTGTTGGATTTTTTCTTTCTGAAAAACGTCTGATGTCAGGCTAATTCCCTTATTGTCCTTCCTACAAAGGCAAGAAATGAAATATTTAGTAAATACAAACGACTTAAAAGATGAAAAATCCAGAATGTATCAGTAATTTTGTTTTTAATCTATTTGATAGCTTGTATGTTTTTCTAATTTGTTTATTCGTATAGGTTCGAAGAGAATCCCAATGCCATTTAATTTTATTACATTTTCCTAATATCTTCCACACATTTTTACCGTCCAGTTTCATTATTAAAACAATTTTTAACTCTTTTATTCGTTATCTATTTAACTCAGCTCCAATAATGATACCAGAAATAATATTTTTCTAATACAGCTAATCTGATTAAATAATGGAAACTTTTTATTTTTTATCCAAACACACACAATTGCAAACCTCATTAGCCAAGGTAGTTTAGTTTTGGTTATGCATTCAATAAAATTGAATATTTTGCTAACAAAATTATAAAAACTTAAACAGTTCAGGGTTTGTCCATGGTTGGTTTCTACGACAGAATATGTAGTACGTAGTTCAAATGATTACATTGGGAAGTTCGGTGGAAAGAAAATGCTCATGTATATTGTCGATTTTGAAAGAGTTGTTTATTTCATCGAAAGCAATATAAGATAGACCAAATTTATCTAAAGAGCTAATGAAAATATTAACAGGGCTAATTCTAGAAAAACTGGAATGTAAATCACGGATCAAAGGGCGCTATTTTTTTTATTTGCTAGGGCAATTTTAGTATGCATAACTGTTCTTATTGAGTACCTAAGAGAAAATCAGGTCCCAGAGATCTCCAGATATAATACATAGCAATGAGAATCCACAGATATCGGCATACGTGGTAATCCTTCAAGAGATTTAAAGGCTCCTACGAAAAACTGTAATGCTGAATTGTGTAGCAAGGTATAACGACCTTTCTGAAGGAACATTTTTCAGCTGGGGACAACAGGTAGAAAGGTTTCTGGTGCAAAGCAGAAAGAGCAAGAAGAAGATAGAGGTTACATTTGAATTGATTTTTAGGAGTTGCGAGGGTATTGTTCAAATACTGAAAGGTAAAGTTGAAGATGTTTTTGCGTAGCTTACTTTGAAATTCAGACCAAAACTTGTTGTATTTAGGAGTGGCGTTGCCAAACAGAAGTGAGAGTATGGTACCTTGAGTAGTAAGATGACTTTGTAAACGGTCCTTGTGTTATGTCTGCACAGCTTTCAAAGCTTCTTTTGTATTTCTATATAAATCGTACTGTATGTTGGTCGTTTGACAGAAGATTGTAATTGTCATATTGAAAAAACTTGGCAAAACTTTTGTGATTAATAGAGAACTGTGTACAGAGACTTCTACATGCAACCGCTCAACAACTATATTTAAATTATGGTACTACATCTATGGTACTACTACTACTACTACTACTACTACTACTACTACTACTACTACTACTAACAAACTGGACATTGTCATAAAGGATAAATTGACCAAGCAGTGTCAGGTGATTGATATGAGCGTCTCATCCGACAACAACATCACTGCCAAGGAGTTTGAAAAGCTTGGTAAATATAAGGACTAAGAAATCGAGGTCAGTCGGATGTAGAACATGAGAATGAAGTAATACCGGTTATTGTAGGAGCCCTGGGTATGGTAAAGAAAGAACGCGAAAATACATCAATTTAATCTCGGGAAATATTCAATTGTCAGAAATCCAGAAAGTACTTTTAAACTCAACTGCAAACATTCTCAAAAAGGCACTTTCTCTATGTAGAAAATCGAAAAACTAGAAAACTATAAAGCATACATGAACGACATAATACCTCAGGTTATGAGTAATAACCCGGTGTTACGTAGTTTCCAAACTTAACACACTCTGAAGAAAATTTGAAAAGGCATAATAATTTTTTTTTCTCCAAAAATCTCTAGTTGGTAAACAATTTACTGGGTGTGTAAGTTCGATTTGAGTCTCGGATTATTCCCTAATCTTAGGGGTTTAAAAGATCTCTCAAAATTCTGGCAGTTCTTGTGGTTGCTGATATTTGTTTACTGCCGCTTATATCAGGAAGGTCTAATTCTTTGAAATACTTTTCAAGTTCCAATGGAATCGATCCAAGAGTCCCGACAATTATCGCGACTATTAAAGTCTCAACTTTCTGCTCTACACGAATGACACTAGCCTGGTCAATGTATTTTTGAATTTTTTTTGGCATATTTTTCTCTCGCTCGATGATCTTTTGGAACAACTATATCAATAAGAATCCATTTACTATTTGTTTTGACTACAATATCAGGTATATAATGTTCTACTTTATTTGTAGTAAAAATGGGTGTATTCTAGATAAGTTCAACTCCTGTACTAGACATGAAAGAAGAAGGCGGAACATGATCATACCAAATCTGCTCGCATTAATGTTGAATTTTTTACATAGCTCCCAATAGACCCTGGTAGCTACCAGATCATGTCTTATCACATGTCTTCTCTTTGCGAATTCAGAACAGCCGCTAACAATATGAGACACTGTCTCATCCTTCTCATGATAAATTCGACACACAGAACTTATCTTAGTTTTATCAATGTTAGTTTTAACCAAGTTAGTTCTAAGTGCTTGGTCCTGAGCAGCTGTAATTAAGGCTTCAGTTGCCTTCATTACAGCTGCTCTTTAACCACAACCAGGTTTTGCATANAGACATGAAAGAAGAAGGCGGAACATGATCATACCAAATCTGCTCGCATTAATGTTGAATTTTTTACATAGCTCCCAATAGACCCTGGTAGCTACCAGATCATGTCTTATCACATGTCTTCTCTTTGCGAATTCAGAACAGCCGCTAACAATATGAGACACTGTCTCATCCTTCTCATGATAAATTCGACACACAGAACTTATCTTAGTTTTATCAATGTTAGTTTTAACCAAGTTAGTTCTAAGTGCTTGGTCCTGAGCAGCTGTAATTAAGGCTTCAGTTGCCTTCATTACAGCTGCTCTTTAACCACAACCAGGTTTTGCATAAATCTGTTTGTTCTGCTATAACTTCCGTAAATCTACCATGCAAAGCTTTTCCGTGGTAATTTTGTCTCAATATTTCAGTGTGTTGTTTGAAATATTCTTCTCTTCCAGTTTTTTCTGTAAGAAAATCCACCATTTTCAATAGTCCCTCTTGACTAGTTGAAACATATTACCAAAAGCTATTCTCCTCACTTTTTACACACTGCTTTATCGAAATGAGACCTCTTCCACCACGCTTCCTTTTCAAATAGAGTCGTGCTACATTAGCTCCAGGGATGTAACAAGGCATCAGAAGTCAAAGTCTTTCTTGTTTTCACATCAGTGCTTGTCATATATCCTATACTCTAGTCAATCACGCCTCCACTATATCTCATGACTCCTAACACCCACTGATTTATCGCTGAGATCACATTGCGAGCATACAATTTTGATTTAGCTAACTTCCTTACTCGTCGTAGATATTCAGTTCCAAGTTTATTTTTCATGTCTGTAGTAAGAGTACCTTCATGCTGTAATATACCCAGGTATTTATAGCCACTTTCTTCGACTTCTCTAAGTTTCTCTCCATTCGGCATTTCAATAACACATGCCTTTCCAATTTAACCCTTACTAAGGAAAATTGTTTTACATTTATCATATCCAAACTCCATTCCAGTATCGTCAGAGACTATCCTAAACGTATGGATGAGCGAGTTTAATTCTCTTTCAGATCTAGCATAAAGTTTTAAGTCGTCCATAATCAGAAGGTGCTTAACAGTAATATCAGACTTAGAAAAGGCATATCCTAGTTTGGTATCTCGTAAAACCAAAGACAACAGGCTAAATACGATTACAAAAGGAAGGGGTGATAGCGAGTTACCCTGAAAAATACCTCTCTTGATGTCAACCTCGCCTGATGACTCTCCATTAGCAATGAGTTCAGTCTTCCAATTACTCATACTTTTCTCAAGTGTTTCTCTGATATTACTTGCTATTCCTACCATTTTGGGTGTTTCAATAAGCCAGGAATGGGGTACCATATCGTACGCTTTTTTGTAATCTATGTACGCCATATGAGAGTTCTTTTTTGCTCGTCTATAGTTTCGAATTATGGCCTTGTTTATTAACAGCTGGTCTTTAGTTCCATGAGAATGCCGTCTGCACCCTTTTTGTTCGTCAGACAGCAGGTCATTTTCCAAAAGGTGGCCATAGACTTTGCCACTCAGTATTCCAGTAAATTTTTTCATGATAAGGCCTGTCTTCCCTTTCGTTATCCAAGTGGGTATTTCACCAGTTTGGAGACAGTTGTTTTGCAAGGCGATCATGCAAATTATCTAGTCTTTTATACCAAAATCCTTGTATCCCATCGGGGCCAGGCGCTTTCTAATTGGAGATCCCTTTCACATACCTTTTTAGGTCACTAGCTTCAATATTAACATTTTCTTGCCTGTCTTTCAGTTCTAGTTCTTCCTTTACTCTATTCATCCACTCTGAATTTTTGTTGTGCGTTGAGAGTATTCCCCAAATGCTATTCGAATAAACAGAAGGCTCTTCCTTATCCGGAGGTAAGTTGGTTTCATTATTCTTCCCGTCTAACTACTTGAAGAAACGTGATGGGTTTTCACGAAATAACTTATTCTGGTTGAATTGTGTCTTTTCATCGACATAATTACGAATTTGTAAGCTTCCATTGTGAATTTCAACTTCTAGAAAGCTAATAACATTGATGTTCCCTTTTTCATCTAGTTGATATTTCCTATTTATAAAGACTTTTTCTTTGGTAGTGACAACATGCTTTTTATTTTTCACTTCTGTTTAGATACTTAAGTGCTTACGCCACTCTGCGATGCTCTTTTCATATCTCCTTTCCTTTTTTTCACCTAATCTTTCAATCACTAAGAAAGCCGAACTAGCCAAGAGTTTCTGTGTACTACTAATATCATTGGTCTCGATATTATGAATTACACCATTAACATTCACAAGCTCTTTAACTTTTTCCCAGTTTATATTCTTCACTGAAGGTACCTCAGGCACTGAATCTTGAAAAAAGATTTCTTTTAGCCGTTTTAGCGTTTCCTTTTCTAGCTTTGTTAGAGATCGTAGCCAATCATGAGTTTTAAATGTGTCTAGTTTCTTAAGATAAACTAGTGGTTTGAAGTCTGGTTTAGTAACTTCAGATACAATGACAGGGAATGTCGTGGAAACAGTCTCCGGTATCATGGCTGAATCTTCCTCTTCATTCGGCAACTCTACTTTTCCTATTTTTACATCGTACATAGGGCCAGTGGGTGTATTGATACTATCACCTGTCACAGTACTTTCAATTTCCTCCCTCTCAACTGTCGATAAGATGTTTTTTGTTCTTATATTCCTAACTTGAACAGATAATCTTTGAGCTGATAGCTCACGTATTTCATTCTTTTTCCACAGATCATACAATCTATTCTGCTCTTTTTTGAGCAGAATTGCTCTCAACGTAACATTTCTGCTTAGCATCTTTTTGCACCACAGTCCCCAGTCTATTAATTGTTTTTCCTGACGTCTTCATATTTAATGAGTCGCTCGAAAAAAGGCAGGGATGGTACTCCCCGAGGAGGAATAGAGCCCCTGCCCTTTAACTAAAAAGCCTGAACACAGGGCAGTGGGGTCTACTGTATCTATAGACGATGAGTTGATGGGAACTCAGACCACTAACCTAGAAACACACTCTACCCCAGATGTTACTATCCTACCTAACCCACCTAAGGATCCCAGCAGCCCAGTACGAGGAACAGCTGGACACCAGCCCGGTATTCACTGAAGGCTACTCAGCGATCGTGGGTTAAAATAATATGGATAATAATAATAATA
This sequence comes from Morbakka virulenta, assembly GCA_003991215.1. Lineage (NCBI taxonomy): Eukaryota > Metazoa > Cnidaria > Cubozoa > Carybdeida > Carukiidae > Morbakka > Morbakka virulenta. The sequence goes on from RDPX01000324.1 coordinate 844,092, forward strand.
ATAATAATAATAATAATAATAATAATAATAACAATACTACTACTACTACTACTACTACTACTAATAATAATAATAATAATAATAACAAGGAGACTCTCTATTTCCACTTCTCTTTTGTATGTCACTGATTCATCTTTCAAACGAGCTTAACAACACCGGCTCAGGATATAAGAGTTTTGATAAAGTGATAAACCATTGTTTTACATGGACGATTTGAAGCTGTACGCGAAAAATGATCAAGAACTTGAAGGGTCATTAACCATGGCGAAGGCGTTCAGTAATGATATAGGCATGGACTTCGTCCTTGATAAATGTGCGAAAGCTTTTCATTTGTTAGGGGCAGGCTTAGGAAGACCCCATCCATTAGTGTCGATGTAGATACTATTATTAAGGAACTGGATCAAGAAGACACCTATAAGTATCTAGGTGTTGAGGAAGGTGATGGTATTAGCCACGCAACTATGAAAGACAAAATCAGCAAAGAGTATTATCGTCACATAAGGCTAATTTTGAAGACAGAATAAAAATCGAAAAACCGCATTGAAGCGATCAACACCCTCGCGATCCCTGTTGCACAATATAGTTTCAGTATAATCAATTGCAATCTCCAAGATCTCCCAAGAATGGACAAAAAGACTAGAAAATTACTAACATCCAATCGCATGCTGCACCCTAAAGCTGACGTTGATCGTCTCTACTTGCCTAGACGCAATGGGGGTCAGGGGTCATACAACTAAAACTGTCGTTTAAAACTACTATTATTGGTATGAAACAGTATCTTGAATGTACAAATGACTGGGTGTTGTCCCTAGTCAATCGACATGAAATTAGTAAGAAACTACATTCTATTATCAAGGAATCTAATAATTTCAAGCAAGAGCTAAAGGTAGATCCAATGGTCGAATCACAACAAGTATCTGTCGCCAAATTGGCAAAAAAGGCAAAAGAAGCTGCCAAGAAAAATGGACAGGACCAACTTTTCCAACGATGGAGCCAGAAAGCTCTGCATAGACAGTACGTTCTCCGAAGCCAAAACGCTGATGTAGATCAAGTTGCAACCCATCAGTGGCTGAGGAGTTTGGGACTGAAGGCAGAAAAAGAAGTATTCATCGCTGCTGCACAAGATCAATCTCTCTTTACACGGAACTATCAAGCTAACATCTTAAGGAACGGAGCCGATCCTAAGTACAGATTTGGCGATCAGTTTGTTGAAACCATCGACTACTTAGTCTCCGAATGCCCGGTATTGACACCGGGTGAATATCTGAAACGTTTTGATAGGGTTGGACAATATTTGCACTGGGGAATATGTCAGCATTATCACGTAGAAACACCTACCAACTGGTATGAACACCGCCGTCTGCTAGTGGTTAATGGTCCAAATGTTACCATCTTATGGGACTCTCCGGTTAATACTGATAGAACCATTCAAGCTAACCGCCCAGATACAATTATTAAAGACCACCTAGCGAAAACATGTACACAGATCGATATGAGCATCCCGAATGATAAAAATATCTCCGTCAAACAGTTTGATGAGTTGAGCAAGTATAAAGATCTTGAGATGGAGATTGCTAAAATGTGGAATTTTAAAACAACTAATGTTCCAGTAATAATAGGTGCTTTAGGAATGATTAAAAAGGGAACAGAGAAACATCTTGCAAAAATTCCGGGCAATCATAACTTTCAGGAGATACAAAAGATTGTCCTTACCAGCACCGCAAATATACTTCGAAAATCTTTGTCCACATAAAGAACCAATTTTTACAAGACTTTTTATACGTTTTGATACAATTTTTAATCCCTTTTATTGAATTTTTCTACAAACTTTTGTATCTTTTTTGTATTATACTTTTTTTTATACTCCACATTTATTAAACAATTAAGTTGTTCGTAGAAACTTTTGCTTGCCTCAGGTCACTGGGTGTAACCCGGTAAACGATTGTAAATGAACAGCATTTATAAGAAATCCGTACATAATAATAAAGATAATGTTGCCTAAATTTTCTTTTTGATATTTCTAGGATATTGTGAAGATATGCGAAACATACTTTCCTTCAATGACAAAAAGCTTCAAACATCCTAAAGTAAATTTAATTATTCAAGATGCTTTTGACTTCTTATCTGAGAACGCCGGCAGACAAAAATATGACGTTATTATCTGTGACTCATCAGATCCAGATGAAATAGGTATAATAATATATTTTAATATTTTTCTAGCATATTGTAAAGTATCCAAATAAGACTTAGATTATTTTGTGATAAAAATGCTACCTCTGCATTGCCTACTGGAAACCGACCTGCGTCGAAATGATACTTGCATTACTCCTATACCAGAAAGCATTCTAGAAATTACAATCCAACACTCTTTGCATCAAGTTTCTTGATAATTGCATTAAAGAAGACATCATACATATCTCGATTTCTGCGACTTAAAACACCAAAAACTAGGTGTTTTGATAACCGGTCTATCAAGGGGTTCCAGAAGAAGCTGGTTAGAAAAGAACAAGTGAAAACAACCAATGATTCAAAATCCATTCTATGGAACCTAGAAGATAAAAGATAAATAGTAAAGGATTCAGTTTCAGGCCAATTACTCGTGTCAGTGGCTTTCCACAGCCTTGTTCAGGCTCAAATACACCACTCAAAGATAAAGGATATTCACAACAAAAAACTGTTCGCGTTATCAGAGGAACAACAAAAACTTTTGTTTAGCGCGGATAATACAGTTTTGACGTATGGGTTAGATGAAATTCCACCAGATTATGTACTAAAAGCTTTATCGCTGGGTTCAAGAAATGCTGTTATAGATAAATTTTAACCAAATGATATCCTGAAAGAACTAGTTTTAAATCTAATAAAGTTAATAGACAGATAGTATCAGAAATTAATGTCAAAGCGCTTCAGTTATTGGTACCTTAGTAAATAATGATGTAACGTCAAAGGTCTTTTTCTGACAATTCTATCGAGTGTAAAGAATCACATATAAACTTTGTATTTGACTGAATCTTGCATTTCTCTACGATAGAGAGTTAGTCAGTACACTTTTCTGCGACCTATGTTGATCGAGACGTGGAGAGAACTGTTTGGACTCCTTTAATAGCAAATGGCTGCCTGAGTAAATACGATCCGCGTTTAAAGTGTGATGCATTATTGTATTTCAGGTGTACGATGATATAATTCGTTATATTAACAAGTCACCAATCGATCGCAAACTTGATGAAATCATCAATATGCATCGTAATCTGACATTTACCATCGAACAAGAGGAAGTCTCTTCCATTTTTTTCTGAATATTCTTGTGACGAGAGAGAGAAAGGAACTATCTTCATTTTGGTACAATAAACCTACTGATGCACGCTTAGTGACGAATTACTATGCAGTAGCACTTAAACGATACAAGAAATCTGTATTAGTAGGATTTGTACATAGGATCTCTGTTGCTTGTAACTCCTGGGAATCATTCCACCAAGGCCTGTCTAGCGCAGAGAGGATTCTCAAAATGAACCAGTACTCCCCTACACTCTACAACCCATTAATCAAAAAACGGTCACCACGATTCTTGCCAATATAAAACCAGAGCTCAGAACCCGGACGGAAAAATTGGAGGACGAAATTTCAAAATAGATTATATTCATTCAGCAGCAGAAGAATAGCAGATGACTATAGTAGATTTTTTGTGAAATGAGGAGCACCGGTGAATCTAGTTTTTTACACCACTAAAATTAAAAATTGTATTATCCTCCTTGAAACCAAAAGTTGACCATACAGTGAGAAGCGGTGTAGTTTATTGCAAAACGTGTCCACAATGTAAATCGTGCTATGCAAGTTGGACTTCTGACCACATATGTACCTGCTGTAAACATCACAAGAAACCATCTCAACCTGTTGCCAAACACCTGAGATGGTGTTGGAGTTTGGAAGAAGTTACGGTGAATGACATCGAAGTTTTGGCTACTATTAGCCGAAGTGAACAAAATGGATTAACCCCAGACGATAGTTGGCAAGAACTTATTCGGCCGCAAATTAACGTGAAGGAATAGTTTAAAAGCCGAAAGCTTACTATCATGTTGTAACCAATCTGATTGGTCACACAATGTCGTTGATCTGTATTTTCTGATCATTGATTTATTTACTACATTGTTTCTTTTCTTTATAATTTGCTGATGATAATGCAAATGCATTGAAATATATTCAATTACTTATCATGCTATGGATACCACTTGGATTTTTATACGTCAAAGTATTATGATAAGTTATTTTTAATGCTTTTTGTTTTCCTGTTGGTTAGAAATGTGTAATTAATGAGCATAATATGCGTAATTTATGGAGATGAATACTCATAGGAAGTTAGCTATTTTGAATCTGAGAAGGCCAAGGTTGGCTTTAGACAAGAGATAGAACCTACCTTTCCTATTTTGAGGATTACAGCTCAAACTATGTTTCAATCAGAGAGAACCAAATGTTAACTCGCCTCCAATGTTTTTTAAAAGAAGGAATGAGTTACGATCTGGACAGACAGACAACCTGTCCGCAAGTGACCGACCTTCTTGAAAGAGAGCGAATATGTCAATAACTCATTCCAAAAAAATTTTTGGCCAACTGATATATTTCATTCTAAGAACAGTAATATAATATATGCTTCACAATTTATAAACTAATTGGACGTCTTTCACTGAAGGTAGTTTCTGGCCCACCTTTTTTGTCCACAGGGAGCAGGTGAAACTGTGTCGTAATCTTCGATATCATTATTACCAGAATCCACCGCTAATGTGAGTAGAATATTCTCACTCTCAACAAACCAATTATCAGGTCTTCACAGAGTCTGTTCTTTCGTTTGAAACGTCACCTTCTTCCATAATTCCATGTCACTAGAATGTCAATTTTTATTTCTAGCCCTCTTTGTACCAGCACTGAGAAAAGTGGTACCCTATTAGTTAAGTAGCAGATAATTAAAGACCGATCTCATAAAGCATACCAAATACCTCTCACAATTTCTTGTTGTATCTTGCCTACCATAAACTGAACAAGACAATATAGACTTTCCAGGAAACAAATTGGTCTTTGTGATTATTTGGATTAATCTAATAAGTCAGTTTTCAGGTAACAGGTTTCCAGTTTTCAGGTTTAAAACTCATTTGAAATCCACGCAAATACCATTGAAAATTATAAGCTGGGAGTAACTGTAGTCATCTTTTAAAGAATCAAAGAAGAAGTATAAACTATATCGGAGGAAAGGTGACCCTATTATACAAAGTTCCAAATTACACAATTCGATTCTAGCTTTGCAAGAGCATCAATTCATGTGATGGATAAATAAAACAAATATTTTTAAACGCGTTTTTTGGAATCAACTTAATAAAGCGAATTTAAAGGGCTTTTTAATCTTTGTGTGTCTTGGTTTAAGATATTAATGTCAAGTAGCAAAAATGATACTGCCAATACGGAAGTATTTTGCATCGTTTGAGAAGAATGCAAGGAAAGTAACGTAGGTAATCCAGTGTTAGTAGAAGAGAAAGGTTCTGGCGGCATCACCTAAATACTATAGTCTGATCTTAATTACTCTAAAGAAATTTGGTTTGAAGAAACATGCTTAGCTTATAGCAGGAAAATAAAAATAAAGATTGGAGAGTAAATAGTTGTAAAGAGAATGAGAAGTTGTCTTAAAAATTCCAAGGCGAACACTTGAAGGTGTAAGGAAATACCCGTTCCATTTGTGTGAAGGTCCCATAAAAATGAACATGATTCTTTTTACAATTGTTGATCCCCGCTACAAATGACAATTACAAACTTATACTAGTAATTTTAGCTAAAGTGACTTGTTTGCGTAAATAAAAAAAATAAAAAAATAAACAAATAAACAAATAAAGAAATAAATAAACATATAAATAAAAAAAATTAGACCAGCCTACGGCCCTAAGTACACTTTATGAATTAAGTAATTAAAAATCATAAGAGGATGCTGCATCTATAGCAGGTCATACAAAATTTAAAAGCTGAAATCAAGAGATCTAAGTGCAATGGAGAAAATTTTACAACTCTTTCACCGTTAAGGATGTACTGGCTATCATTAAGTGAGGGTTTTGCGCCTTCGATGTGATTAAGGCAGTTTCTTTTCCTAATATTCAGGCTTCTTCATCGCTCTTGAATTTGAAACTTTATAGGTTATAGGTTATAATTTGAAACTTTATAGGTTATAGGTTATAAGCGTAGTCACATATAGGTATTGTGACTACTCTTAACTTTGGATCATTCTACCTCAGACTTTTTTGTGTTATAACACAAAAACATCGGAGGTAGAATGGTCCAAAGTAATAATACGCCCTTTTTTAATGATCAGACCGTGGTTGACAAAATGTTTTTATATCTGGATTATAATTCATCAACATTTGTCGGCAAATATTTTTGTTGGTGACGTTAATGCTTATCACTCAGACCGACTACCATACTTTAGAGCGGTAGTTTGTAATGGGTTTGCCCCGTTGAACCCCAGCGATACTAAGATAGGCCAATATTACTCCATTGATAAATAAATATCGGTACTGGTTTATTGATAGTTTACAAACGCTTATGAAAATTATGAAAATAAATCAGTATTCATGTAGTGCGTAGTTATTGCCTATATTAATAATAGAAATATATACTGGAAAAAAATATTGATTGCTGAAACTATTTTCCTTTCATCAGCATATCTATGCACTCGAAGTCGAAGAATAAATACCACATGTCATTTTCGATATTTTTTGCTTCTTGTCTTTCCTTAGTATTTCTGTCAGAATGGTGAATAGTATTTAGATCAGCAATCATAAGCGCGATAGCTAGGGGCCTCTTTTTATTGTAGTGTATCTTCCATGAGATTTATTTTATTACATAGTACACATTAATAAGCTTATAGCTCAATCTTGCAAGATGTATTGATATTATCTTCCCGATGGTACATCTAAATGTTATTATCAATTTTATGTCCAGATTCGGGATGAGGTCTCTCTTACATTGGAATGAATTGGGTTCCTGTTTTAAGTCATTTTTTTACTGTGTAGATGTTAACTTTCAGTTTTTTCTATAAATGCTCTTTGTGTAAGTATTCAACAGAGAGGGCTCAGCTGATTCCTCTAACTGTTGCATCCTGTCAGTACAAAGTCTTCCAGGTACTTTTGGTCTTTGAATGAATTTACTTGGGCACATTGAGCGGAGGTAGGTCTTTCTGTCCCTAAAATGCTCCCTCCAGAACTACTATTTTAGAAAACTCTTTAATCGTTTTCCCCTTTCTCTGATCTTCACATTTTTGGATAACGGGAACTATTATCTTTTGCATCTCCTCATTACGTTATTGATTGTTTTTCTTTTATTTTGCCACTTTATTTTCTTCAAGCAAAGTAAAATTACATGTATAAGTAGATCGTTTGACTTAGGTGGAATTAAATTAATAGTAAGAATTTTGTGAACATCAAAAAAATAATTTTTTATTAGATATCCTCTAAAAATACAGTTATTACTAAAATTTGGCTAATAAGTTTCTGTCTTGTTCTTGTTCACAACAGGACCCCAGGCATCTCTTATGCAAGAAAAGTTCTATAAAATGCTTAGAGAAGCTTTGCTTCCAAATGGAATCTTATGTTCTCAAAGTAAGTGTTATAGTAACTTGAATACGTTGAATAATCAGCTCAATTGCCATCTATTTTTGTGTTCAATTTTGATTCTCTTAAACTTAAGTATGATTATTTCGATTTTTCGGTTCGATTAGTTCGGGATAACGATATTTTTGTAATAGTACATTGTAAAGAAGTACATCAACTGTACATTCATATTTTACTACTTGTGCTGTTGTGGCAAAACTCACACCCATTTTTTCACAAGCGAAAATCGGTTTTTGGTTTTCACCTCCTGCTGATGCATTTTGTGTTTGCGTTTTCACAAGAGAAAATCGATTCTTACTTTGCGTTTTTACCTCCATCGAATGTACTTTGTGAAGATCGATTGTCTACCCCATAAAGTGCAGTATGGCCATAAAATCACCGGTTAATCAATTAGAATTCGATTTTTCATTGCTAGGAGGGTACCAGCCCATTTCGTCTCTCAGTAGGTTTAAAGTATTTATAAAAATACCTAATATGAGTGTAGAATGAATTGTAATAATTATTTACATAACGAATTTAAAGGAAGTGGGGGGATTTGTTGTCATTTTTGTAATAAAAAATTACAAGATTCATCATTTTCAAAATATGTCGTGAAAAACAGAATATCATAAAATAGTATGATAGTATTGTTTGTAAAACTTGTGAAGTTGTCCAAGGCTGTAGCTAACGATGATATTGACTTTTATGAGAATAGGAGTAATTTGGTGAGGAAGTCTATTAATCATAAAAAATATCACAAAATAAAGAAAATAAATTCTCTGAGCAGTAAATATAATATTCAAATTTTAATAGACATAAAAATAAAATAATTCAGATTTTTTTTGAAATTGAAAAGATAATTCCACAAATCACTGAAAGAAACCTACTGAGAGACGAAATGCGCCGGTACCCTTCTAGCAATGACAAATAGATTTCTAATTTGTTAATCGGTGATTTCATGGCCAAACTGCATTTTTACTGGGGTAAACAAAAGATTTTCGCGAAGTGTATTCAAAACAAAAAATAGATTTTTTTGTCTCGTAAAGAAAATGGTTGTGAGTTTTTGCCACAACAACTCAAGTAGTTTTGCTAGGAATCCAATACGCCTCAAAGTAGGGAAAGGAAAACGTCGATTTGTCATTTCCTTGAGAAATTTTTAAAATCTATGATTAAGCCTCTAGCTTGGTAGTTTGATCCGCAAAATGTGTAGAAAGACAGTTCTTAAGGAGCGAGTTCTTAGTAGTTTTATGTAGAGGATTCAGAAGTATGTTGATTTGGAAAGCAAAGCAAATTTTGTGAGAAATTTTACACACTGTTCTCTGGCTTAAGAGAAATAGAAGACTAAGACTAGGAGGCCAGAGGGTTCTCTGCTTAACTAATGGCAACTAATTCTAAAGTAAAGTAGCTGGTCAGAGCAAAACAAATTGGGGATTTTTCAGACCAGAGATTAATTATCCTAATCCAACCAAATCGCTTCGTATCTAATAGACTTTCAAGTGCTAATTGTATGGATGAATAACAAAACTATTGTTATGTACTTTTTAACAGTATTCTTCTTTCTTATCATTAGTATCTAAGGCAAGCACACTAGAAGAACGTATTCAGGGCAAGGTCAAACCTCATGATTACTAAAACTGCACTGTCAGAATCGGCAACACAGTCTTTGGAATCATAAAACATTTTAATCTTCATATTAATGTTTATACCCCGTATAGTTATGAACATGTAGGTGTCTAACCTACACGTTTACAACTACAAGAATAGGCTCCTTACTCTTATGGAACGTAAAACTAACATTTTACACATCGGTATACATAAAAATCGCAGGACAAATATATACTTTCATGATTTCATAGTTTTTTATACCCTCCTAAAACTCCGGAGCCTAGATATGGGTGTTGGGGTGTCTTCAGGGTCGGTCTGAATAAATTGTGAGCTGAAAGCAAAACATTATGTTAACCAATAGGCTGCAACGTTGGACTAAAGTTCATACAGATTCCGGTAACAATAGAAATCAATAATGTTGTTTTTATAGCCAGAGAAAATATAATTCAAGTCGGGTTAGTAACTTTAATATTTGATAACTAATTTGTTGGGATCGACTTGGGTTGAAACAAAGTTGTTGATTCAACAAGGGTTATGGAGCATGGGGAATATAATAAAGTAAACTGATATTCAAGCAACTTGTTGACAATAACCAGGAATTGGTATCTCTTAGAACCACTTATCCAGAGCACAAACTCTGGCCTGATACATTTTCAAGTAAAGTCAAAGAGTTGGAAATGTCAGATTAGGAGAATTATGGAGAATGACATGGGTTACAGCTTACTTTTTACATGTGAAACGTGCAATTAAAGAATTTTACATTGCAATAAAAATGTCTAAAATATAATCACGACTGAATCAAAAGTAGATGTACGACCACGAGTACAACTACAAAAAATCCCATTCAACGGGCAATTTACTCGGAAAACAAACATAACCTGAACAAAATATCCTTTAAATTTCAAAGCATATGGCAACCCTTGTTATACAAAAACAAAGCAACAAAAAAAATTATCGCTAAATAAAATAGAAAATCTTCATCAATTTCACCCACCTTTCCAAACATGGTACTTACAAGTAGTTTTTTCGGAGCTAATTCTATTGCAAAGGTTATTGGCCATCCTAATAACACTGTCAAGTCAAGCAGTCGAAAAAACCCAAAGCATACTGAGGTAAGATTTATAACCTCTTAATAAATAGAGTGAGATAGCAAACGAGGTATTTCTTAACAGAGAGTATTATCTGATGAAAAGAAATTTTGGTAAAACGAATGGTAAGAAAGAAGTTAAAAAAAATCTGTATAATTTTCAAAAACGCCCTTTCAAACGTAATACAGTAGTAGTGGTTCTTATTGTAGTTGTCGGTGTGGTGGTACTTGTGATGATCGTAGTACTACAAGAACAGAAAATAAGTAGTGCATAAATGAAATATTATAAATGAAATTTGTTTAGCAACTGTTAGTTTTAACAGAAGGTAGGTATTATGTATATTGAATATCCTTTGTCCGGAAAACAAAAGGGTTTCCCTTAGCTTACTATATTTGCTTTTTTCATGAACATGTGTTAAACGTATTGAAAGATTAACTTCCAGAAATCATCAAATGAAAAATCCTTTGCAAGCTATTACAGGAGATAACCAGAACAGCTTTAACATTTGCTTTTCAAACCACTTCAGTTTTACTTATATATCTAAGTTTTACACATTGAATCTCTCTTTCCTTTTTCCTTCCTTTCTTTTCCTTTCTTTCTTTCTTTCTTTCTTTTCCTTCCTTCCTTTCTTTCTTTATTTATTTTCCCTTTCTTTGTTTAGAATAAACTGTGTAGAAATTTTTATCTTTTTCTTTGTTAGTTGGAACAAACATGTGGCAACGCGAAACGACTGCAGAACATGTCATAGGACTTTGCAAGAGATTCTTTCCTGTAGCAAAATGCTTGTTTCTCCAAGTGCCTGCATTTTGGTTTGGACAAAATGGATGCGTTATGTGCAGTATAAATAAGGTAATATAATTCAAAACCTTAACAGATACACCAAATTAAAAGTCAATCTTTTTGTTATTTTATTAGCTGTGTTTTTCTAGAGCATTACTTTCAATACCAAATTTTGCATTTATAATTGTAATATACAAACACAGTGTTGTGAGCAAGAGTTATGACTGAAAATTCCATAATTTGTATCTTCGACACCTTGGTTCTCTCTGACGGTGGAACAACTAAGCCATTAAAATATCCATATGTCCCCAGTAAAAAATAGGACTTCAAACGTAACAGGTTATAGTTAGTTTCATAACGTAAACTTGAAAAATAGTCAAAATTATTTCTATTTCCACAGCAAAGCATTCGTAAATTTCCTCTGTCCCTAGATAGGGCAAAAGAGAATAAGATCTTGCCCTTTTAATTTCTTGTTAATATCATACTGGTTACAAGCCGTTACAAGTTTCTTTTGTCAGTGGCTCAAAAAGGCTGCAGAGCTGCTGTCAGTAGTTGTGTTAAAGAAAGCAAAGCTGAGGAGAGAGAACTCTAGCTGGTGCAATGCGCTCAAGAAGATCAGATGGTCAAATGGTTATAAGATAATTATTGAGTGATTGAGACAAAGTTGAGTTTGATTGAAATCTGAAATTGGAGTACATTACGGATAAGCTTCCTGTTACCAAACATGTGTGATGTGCTACAACAAGAACTGGATGAGATGGATTATCACGAGTGAAGATAAATATAGGTGCGGAAAATGAAAAAGTTAAAACACATTTTCTCTAACTCTTTATTAGCATGAATGGGTATACATGGAGACACAACTAGGTTCTGAAGGTCCTCTATTGTGCTACCAGTAAGTAGATAGAGGAGGTCAACAGAGAAAAGTATCAGAAGAGCTGTTACTAGGTTTGTTGGATCTGGTCAGCAAGGTTTTTTAAGCAGACTTAGAAAACGATGGATGAAAAGAGGTAGTGAAGTCTATGGGTGATACCAGCAGATTAGCCTGGTTATGGACGTTTCTTTCTGAAAGCAACTAAGAAGAAACCAGATACTGTTTGGATAAAAAACAAAATATTTGTTTCCTATGAAGACAATATAGATGCCACACAAATACAGGCAGATAAGCACTATGAAAAAATTGTAAATGAAAGTGAGCAGACCGGCCGGAAAGCAAAGCGTTTTGCCTTTAAAGCTCGATGCAGAATGTTAATAGGAAACGGACTAGAACTTTAGGGCAACATTAAAGTAGAAAACTTGTCTCCCATGTTGTAAGTTGCCTTTGAAGGGGAAAAAGGTTAACTTGATATCTCGATAGCTAGTCCAGCTAGACATTGGAAACTCACTTCAGTGAAAAGTCTTTGGGTAGGTGGAAGAGCAAAGTGTTGTTGAAAGAAATGCTCCGAAATGGTGTATATTTTCTGCTGATATCACTAGAAAACCTTTAGTTTTTTGTATGTATGCAAAGCAGTTTGGCCAGCTGCTGTTGCACAAAGTGCTTTTCTATCACTTTGGTGTCAATAAGTCACCCATCATTGGGTAAACCATTTTTTTTCAACTTGCCATCAGGAGTTTGGGTTTTGTAAGATTTGAAAGCTAAGCAGAGAAGCAGTAAACAATTTTTTTTGCTATATTTGGAGTCCTAAGGGAGTCCAGTTCTCTTGTATGCAGCTTTGGTCTTGAAATAGTAGAGAAAAAAAAGTTTTTCCCGATATCCATACCAAGAGTGTACACCCTTCATGATTGGCATCATATTGGCACTGAATTTTTATCCATCTTTAGATAACCCAAAGACAGAGAATTAAAAATTAGCGAAGTATTTTTCAATGCGAGGATAACTCTTTATTGCATGGAGTGGTGAGATTTAGAGATTGCAATGCTAATCTTCTTAATTTGTTTCTTAAATTGAAAAAATCTCTGCTGTTTCTCAGATTATTTTCAAATGTATTCAGAAGAACCTTGTTTTAAAAGACTGATAAGTTTCATTGTTCCATGTTTGATAAGTTGCACAGTAGCTGGCATACGAGAAATAAATGAACTAATTGTAATGAAAAAGAGTTTCTGTTGTGTTGCTGTATTAGCTGATGCTTTTGTCAGATGAACAAAACGGTGCTATGTGCTCTATACCTAATCGCTTGTTAGATTTTCTAAATTAAACAAAATGTAAATGCTTTCTTAAGGCAATGACACAAGTTATTATTCCTGATTACAGAAATTTTCTCCAGTAGTTGTTTAGCTATGTAATTTTAGGTCTTCTCTGGAGCAAACAGGTTTTCACCAGGCTAACACAAACGCAGACAGGTAGGGTCTATGTCCTAAGGTATACTTCTCTAAGTAATTGGGTAAAACCACCATTTTAATTATGCCAAATATCTGTAAACAATGGCACGTATTCCGGCAAGGTTTAATAGATGCTCATGCCTGAGGAAAATTTGAGCATGAAATGAAATAAACAATATACACCCCAAAATAATTAATGAAATAATCTATTTCTTTGCAGGATGACGTTTTAAGTGTCCCAAAATGGAAATTTTCTAACGCAGAATTAGACAGTATGGGGATGAAATTTTACAACTCCACTATTCATACAGGACTTTTTGCATTACCGAGATTTGCTGAGAAATATTTCAATAATATAGGGAAAAATGACAAAGAAAATATTAACAATAACGACATAATTATTGATCAAATAGGTGTTGATTAATTTTTAAAATTTTTCACATTTTTCACTTGTTACAATAATTCTATTTCGCAACTTGTTAGGCCTTTGTTGAACTTTTAGTTATTTACACAATACACTAGTAAAGACATTCACTTTACATTAATTCTTCTTTAGATGTAATGTTTGATACGGGATAACAACTTTGTATTTTTCCTATACACAAAGGTGTAGCAAATAGCTAGAAATCCTATTATTGCATGAAATAGTTTGCAAAGCATGAATTTCCTACATGTATATCATATTTATTCGTTATTGGCAATTTATCTACCAAGTTTTTTTTTATATTTTCTATTTGTAGAATAATATCATTTAAGTCTTTTGAAAGCGATTGTTTTTTTTTTCTTTCCTTTTATTTTCTCTTATCCCTTCAAAGTTTTCTTTAAATAACTGTAGCTATGAGTTGGGGATTAACTACCTAATTAATCACTTGTAGCAAACAATTGTTTATTAAAAAACTTAAACTGATGCACAATTCATATAGGTTTTCAAGTGCAGTTTTTTTGTTCATTCATCTTCAATGCCATCTCTAGTTCTACAAGCTGTTTTCTTCACAGTACTGTACATGTCTAAAGAATAGCATCTGTCTCATTCTGATGGTATAAAAATCTCTGACAAATTTGGTTGAAGGATCTAGTAAAGAGTAATATGCAGGGGTATAGATGCAAAATAAAGTTGATACGGATGTTATTTTCGAGTTCCAGATAGGTCATTAATATTTACTGGGAATAAAGAAGCACAATAAACCTAGGTACATCTCTGATAACAGAGATGTGGTGCAAGGACTGCCGCCTGCTTCTGATTAGATAAAAACTCTTAGCAACGCAATGTAGGCTTGTCATGTCCCTTACTTTGTAAAATATTCATTCATACCATACCCGGTTCAAAGCTTCCGAGGTAAACTATACCACATTCCAATGTTTGCTTAGAGTCAAATTATTTCAGGTTAAAAAATTTTCAGGTATTCGATACAAACAAAAAGAATGGAGGATAATCCTCTTCGTCAGTAAGAGTCTCAATTCTTACCATTACACCATGCCTGAAACCTGCATTGTAAGCCTTGATAAAAGACACACCGAGAGTATAATATCCATTACTATCTATGAAATTTCTACATAAGAAGTTCAGGTCTAGATGGAGCTTAATATTAATACTCAGAAGTAAAGAAAAAGTAATGATAAAATATCCCTTGCGGACAGACAAAAAATTGATCACGCAAATTGTACAAAACAAAGACTAGCAGGTAACGCTTTTTTAGTTCGGCATTTTGATGAAAAAAGAGATGCATAACAAAGGAATTTCATTTGAAAAACTGAAATGGTATTTTCATAACAGCCTTTTTACTTAAAAAAAAGTTATGAAGATGTAAGGAAAAAGAGGAATTGGAAGTAAACTAAAAAAATTGAAAAATAATTTATTATAACTGCTGGTGGTGAGGAGGATATAGAGATCAAAATTCAAAAAATCAGAAAATAGATACAATTTGACTACTTTAACTGTGTACAGAGGTCTCAAAAGGTACCTCTCAAGAGCTGAAATTTAGATATAGAGAAACGCATTGCTGACACACGCTGATTGATATTATCTAGCATAAGGTCAAGCTATCTGAATCGTATAAGAACATAACACCGCAAAACTGGGCTCAGGCACTCTGGATCGACAGATGGAATAAGGAGACACACCAGCTACGTCAATTCATACCCACCCCAGCGTCAAAGCCTCAAGGTCATGACCTTAAACGAAGAAACTGGGTCCAACTCAATCATCTCCGCTCGAGCTTTGGCTGTTACGCCTTCTTTTTGCATAAGAACGGTCATAGCAATAGGTCATACTATGTTTGTGGCGATGTACAAACTCCTCGACACTTTCTTGGATGCCCCGTGATAGGATTCACAGGAAACATCACAAGAGTTGATGAAGAATTCCGTAACTGGCTTGAAATAGTGTCAATGACATATAGTTTGTCTTTACACGCACACATATACATATACATATATATATATAGTAATATTAGTAAAGTATACCAATGTTCACTAAGAGTGCTCAATGTTTCCAGAGCGTTTATTAATGATATTATTCAAGTCATATCAAAAAGCTAATGCTGAAGTGAAGCTAAGTATTAATAAAGAAGCAAAACAACTCGCCAAAAGCCTCAATCTTGAACAGAAAATGGAATGTTACGCTAACCCATCAGCTTACATCACATTAAAAGACCATAAGGAAAATTTCAAAAATAAGCCTCCATACCGTCTAATTAACCCAGGCAAATCAGAAGTAGGAATTATTTCGAAAGAATACCTTGCACGTATAAACGCTAAACTATTACAAAACAATGGTGTGAATCAATGGAGAAACACACAAGCAGTTATTGAGTGGTTTAATCTAATACCAAACAAAAGGAAAGCTAGGTTTATCAAGTTTGACATTGCGGAATTTTACCCATCCATCAGTGAAAAGTTATTAGAATCAGCCATAAGTTATGCAAAGTCGAATATCACTATTTCAGAAGACACGATAAGTGCGATAAAACTATCCCGTAAGTCACTACTGTTTACCGGAAACGACACGTGGATCAAAAAGGGTGAAAATCCATTA
>RDPX01000324.1:861277-873327 GCA_003991215.1 Morbakka virulenta
GATACAACAACCACACTAAATCGTTCCGTAATCGCTCCTACCAGAATGATACCGAACTTTCTAAGTTAGTATGGAAACTAAAGGATGATAAAGCACCGTTTAAAATTAATTGGTCAATAGCTGTTAAAACATCCCCCTATGTTTGTGGTACGAGACGTTGTGACTTGTGCTTATGCGAAAAAATATGCATAATAAAATCAGACTCTGAGCAGCTTTTGAATAAACGCAACGAACTGATTAGTAAATGTCGCCACCGTAATAAATATATTATCGGTAATGTCAAATAGACCCCGTATGCATAATACCTATCATGCTATGAACATTTTCACACTCCCACGCGAGGGGAAGCGACATTGTTTGTCAGTGCGCGGTATGTAATTGACCTCGTGCATAGCCATTGTTTGCCTGAGTATGTATTACTTTGTGTATGCCCTTGAGTGTACTTTTATTCATTTCTTCATTTATACAATATAAATGAATACTTAATTCTCTTGATTGTTTGCCTAAGTGTGTATTACGGTTTGTAACTTTATGTATACTTTTAATCATTTCTTCATTTATACAATATAAATGAATACTTTATTCTCTTGATTGTTTGCCTAAGTATGTATTACGGTTTGTAACTTTATGTGTGCCCTTGAGTATACTTTTATTCACCATTAAAACGTGGAAATGTTTTAATGGTGAATTCGAAAAACTATCTAAATGCTATAATTATGACAACAAAATACTTTCAGTAGCCTCCTCTCAATTCATGAAGAAAATTAAAAGTTATTTTGTGTCCTTCACTTTAAAAACTTGGGGTTGGCCTTAACGATGAAAGTCAATATTAAAAACGTTTTGTTCATTACTAAACGTTTCGGTGTCTATCACACCATGTTCACTAGCTAAATGATTTCATAAATTTACATTTCCTAAAACATTTATAAAATTGCATAATCTTGAAAGCTAACAATGAGACAAAAACAGAAGATTATTTCAAAAAAGCTCAAGGGGATACGATTGAACATTGAATTCAACACAGGGGAGAGTTTTTTTAACAAACAAGTACTCTTTAATGATAAGTTCTCTATCATTATTTGCAGTAGCTAAAAATTCAACGTCACTTATTAGGGCTTTGTGTCCGTTTTGAACTAAATGCTCTGTAACTGCAGTAGGATATTTTTTATTACAATGTTTCTTAAACCTCGTTTCCATTGCAATTTGTACAGTGCACTCTGTACACTACAAACGACTTCAACCTTTTAGGTATTGCATATTAAAAATGAAACAAATTACATATGTGGAATGTAGTGCAAAAATTCAGCTTGAAATCAATTTGCGGATAAGCTTCAGCACACAGGGACTGTAGATTTCTGCGCAGTTTGTTTGAGACATCAGTACCATGAAAAGGTAGGATCATAAACACCTCTTTCTTTGGGACAGTGGCAACAAGTTCTTTACTCGCCTTTGATTCCTCTTTTGAAACAAAGTTCCTATGTGCAGCTTGCAACAGTGGTTCGGGAAAACAGTTCTTTTTCAAGTTATCAAGAATAACATCACAATCTGTGTTGAAAAGTTCTTTACTCGAGCAGGTTTTTCATGCTCTTGTAAACAAACATTTTTGCAAGGTTAATTTTGTACTTCCGTTCAGTAAAGCTGTACCAATTTGTATAACGCTGTATGAGTGGGTTTGTAGTTAGTGTTTGTTTGGAACTTTCATTTACTTTTGTTACTTTCATATCCAAGAACGCAATTGTACCATTTTTTTCCTCGTCCATCTTAAATTTTATATTTGGGTGGAGTGAGTTCATGTAGGTGAAAAAAGCGGCCACTTCGTTTGACTCTTGAAAATTAGAAAATATCGTCAACGTAACGGCGGTAATCAACTGATCCCTCACTAGAATACGATTGTAGAGCATTTTCCTCAAATTTTCTCATGAATATGATGGCAAGGATGGAAGCCAGGGACGAACCCATAGCTACACCATCAATCTGGTCATACACTTTATTGTGGAAAATAAAGTTTGTCTAATTGGTTGCCATTAACAATACCTTTTTGAATTTTGCACGAGATAATCCTTCAACTATTTCTTTGTTTTCAAAACCCAATCGAGTGATAATTCAATTGTTTCATCTAATGGAATCATGGTAAGCAAACTGGGTACATCAAAACTGCATAAGAAGGATTCTGGAAACGAAAGTTGGTTGATCTCTTCGACGGAAGTGAACGTGTTTTTTACTGAAGTCACTGATTGCATAAGGAGATATGATTGAAGCAAGGTCTGATGCCAGCTTGCAATTGTATGCATTCAGAGATGAGCAAATGGGTCGCAACGGATAGTAATTTTTGTGAACTTCAGGTAACCCATAAACACGGGCTGGCTGGGATCCATTTGGTCTGACTTTTTTGTAAAATTGCTCAGTGATATCTCCATATTTCCTAAGTTTCAATAGATGTTGAATAAGTTTGTTTTCTCATTTAATTGTCACATTTTCCTTTAAAGCCTCGAACTTGGAATTATCTTGAAGCATTGTTTCGAGGTCATTGATGTAGTTAATTTTACGTATTAAAAGTCTCCGGTTGAATAAGTTTGGTTTATTTCTTTGAACAGTAGTGACGACCGATTTGCGGTGTTACTGTTGAATTGAATCTTGACACTACTCTACTTTGAAAAGTAAGTACCTAGTTGAATGCAACGAAAGTACCGGCTCTCTTCCATTATCTAGTACCCTATTTTTTCTGCTTCTTAGCCTTGTGCAGTCAAGTCTTACAGACATTACACAGAAAAACATCTCGAAATAAATGAAGGCAAAGAGTATTTCAACTAGCCTTTTCTCATTTGTAATCATCTCCTCAGAAGTAAATATTTAATTAAAAATCTCTCTGGGCACCGCCACAGGAGTATGCTTTATTTATTACAAATAAATAAGTACATAAATAAATATTCTACCATTGCAATGAAAAACAAAGTTAACCTTTACAGTGTACAAAAATTTAATAACGAGCACTATTTCCAGGCTGAGATTAATCAATGTTGATAAAAAGGAAAATGTACGAGAACTGTTATTGAATGCATTTACAAAGACATGACAATTGGGAGAATACTAATAACATAACAACTGTTGAAGATTTCAAACGATCACATGACACGTGCATATTTANACAGGAGTATGCTTTATTTATTACAAATAAATAAGTACATAAATAAATATTCTACCATTGCAATGAAAAACAAAGTTAACCTTTACAGTGTACAAAAATTTAATAACGAGCACTATTTCCAGGCTGAGATTAATCAATGTTGATAAAAAGGAAAATGTACGAGAACTGTTATTGAATGCATTTACAAAGACATGACAATTGGGAGAATACTAATAACATAACAACTGTTGAAGATTTCAAACGATCACATGACACGTGCATATTTACTAATATCCAGTGATGTGAAAAAAAAACACCAAAGAAAGAAAATGCAAAGCAAAACTTTAGCCTTCATCTTGGTTCAAATTTATGTCTATTATCAATGACGTCCACAGAAACAGTGGCTTTTGGTAATTGGTTGCTGAAGATATAAAAAGCACAAGCGTATTTTCTAAATGTTGCTACTGAATAGAGCGGTAAAATATAGGTCACTGCCTCCTTTATTGTCAGAAACAAAGAAGAAACATTTTATTTGCCAAATGCAAGGTAAAAGACAAAACTCAAAACTTGTGTATAGAACTTGTTCTATACACAAGCACTTGTTCTATGCACAAGTTTTGAGTTTTCTCTTTTACCTTGTATATTCACTCTCGGTTTCCATCAAGCACTGTAAATGGTAACAGAACTCTATTATTTTCGATTGTTTGTTTTATTATTTGCCATATGTAATATATCAAAAAGGTCAATTCGTGTACTACCAGGAGTGGACTTTTCTGATAGTTTTGTTAAACTGAATTTATCTTGACAAAGTTTAAAAAATGCCAACAAATACGGTGTTTTGTGCAAATTGTATTACAAAATCTTTAATATTTTTATTCTCATTTTCTACCTCTTTTACATCATGTTATGCTTTATGCATCTAGAAATGGCATTCTGGTTGTATCATTTGTCAACTTCATTAGTCCATAAAATCGGTATCTGTTTAAAATGAACAATTTCTATTAAATGTTTAGAGCTTATCTTGAATACAATCTGTGAACTCAAATGCTATAGTTTTGCCTTGAAAAAAGGCTTATAATTCAGTCTTTTGCTCTTTATAATCTTAGTTTATATAGGCTTAAGACGACAAGTTAATGACGACATATTATTCTGCACAATATAATCCAAAAAATTTTACAAAGTAATAAATAAAAATATCAACAAAACGAACCGTTAAGTACGGCTTGTCGCTGGGAAGGGGCTTTATGACCAAGGTCTTAAGTACCACAAAATATTAACATGTTACTTAGTAAGGTTCCCATACGGTTATGTATTCTATTGACTTTATGTGGTCTAACTGGTGACGCTTGCACTTCTACGACCACAGTATTCTCTCCAATTAACAGACACTCTGAAAGGCGGACACCTCTGATTAACAGACAATGTTTTACCCCCGATCGTTTTCTGGTCAAAGTCTCATAAAAAACTTTCTAAAAAGCGGACACTTAATTATCGGGCAGCAATTAACGGCCAATATTTTTTGCTGAAAATAGTCAATACGGCTTTTTTTTCTTTCCAATTAGCGGACAGTACAAAAAAGTTAGGAGTCAGTGAATAAAAAATAGAGACGAAGGGATATTTGTTCAAATATTTATTTCAAACACCTTAACACTTTGCAACCCACTTCGCTTTTTACAGCTTCGAGGTTCTTTACAGCCCAGCTTATTAACTTTTCTTGTCCATTAAAGTGGTAAATTACTGGAATCTCCAGACCATAGCCACCTCCATGATTCAACCTCTTTCCAACAATTTCAGCAGTAATGGAAGTGTTTGCCACTTTCAAGAACCCGATACCCACTAATTACCCAAATTACACCTTTTCAATACAAAACTCGGGTCTATTTTTAAATTTGGGGCTACATTGCAAAAGTTTCCATAAGGTGGACACTTCCAATCAGTGGACACCTTGCTCTTGCCCAAATGGTGTCCGCTAATGGGAAAGAATACTGTACTCTTACGTTGAAAAAGTGTTGGTACTACGGCTCCCCTTTCTCTATGTAATTCAACACAAATTTCTTTCGGTTACGGCAGCTGTGAACCATGTCACTATATTGCTTGAATTCGATAAGCTCTTTTATAACGTCCTGATATAGGGGAAAAACATGTTCAGAAGCAAATAATCTCATAAAGTACAGTCTAACTAGTAGTGTACATTGAAAAGTAGGCACATTCATATACCGACAAATACGATAATTGCTGCAATGAACTTTTGTATCCCGGGTGATAAACATTTGTACTGTCTTTCTGTACAGTTATTCCTTTCCAAAGGGATAACAGGGGAACCGAGTCATACTTTTCTGTGTTGCTATTTTTCTAAGATGTACTGTATTTGGTTTGTTAATAAGACCTTTCCTTTATGGAAGAGTTATGTCTTCTACTTTATTAATGTTTAGAAAAGCCACCACAATATGTGATATTCTCTGATATGGGCAATCATGTAATTCTAGTCTAAATAAAAGTAACAGGTACAGTAAATAGCAAACGGTATATTTATAGCGCTATAAATACTGGAAGAATCTGTATATTTACATCAATTATAGTACTGTTTTACGCCTCTCCACGCTGCGCTCAAACGTTAACAAAAACTACAACAAAATAAACAATGCTGTTAAAGATATGAAACTAAATTTACAACGCTCCATCAGAATAGCATTGATATTAATATTACAATGAAAAGCTTCTTTGACCAATTGGTCTCTGTGGCAGGAAGGTGTATCGCTATTCATATCGATAAAAACAGTAACATAAAATAAACGATTATTTACAGTCAATAAGCACTTCTTTTAAAACATTACTGGAACTACACCTTCCTAAGACCAGCCACTTCGTAACGTGTAATAACTGTATAAATAAATAGGTTACTCTTTTCTAAATGGTTGTTTGAAGTACAATTTGTGTAGAACACCATGACAAATAGTCCCAGCAAGTCTGGCGATGGGTTATGCAGTGAAAAAAACTGTGCACTAAGTATCTGTAATCATATAAACTATATTTTTCCAGTGTACAAAAAATGAATTTTCCCTGATTTAAAACTGTAATAAAACAATAAAGAGTTGGAGAACCACATTTATTTTCCACCCTGATACTTTTAATGATACTTCTTTATCAACTCGATATAAAGTATACTGGAACCACTGCAACTTTCCCCCCTTGTACCATATATATATAGTCATTATATCTAGATGTGGATTCAATTTCATCGAGCACTTTTAATATTTACCCTCAATAACTATCTATCTATCTATCAATCTATCAATCGATCGATCGATCTTTCTATCATCCAGGGTAAAAACATATTTTTTGTGGCTGGATATATTACAACAATGTGAACGATGGGCACATGGTAATTATTATAACAATAACAAGAATTACGTAGTTTCTGGGAAATACTGCAGGTTTAGCACGTCCGATTTCACGGTCGTCCGGTTCTCAATCTTTAACTAAACATGTGTTTTTGTAAAAATGTTGAGGCCATTAGTTGACGTCATCGTTCATAAATTTTAAAATTTTATTAAGGTTACATTAGCAAGGCTTGGTTAAAATTATTTAACAAAACTATTCGTTATTTATTACCAAATACTATTTAGTTGGAAGGGTGGAATAAAGTTGAACTCAGAAATCATAGGACGTTTTACCAGTGGATATTTGTATATTGAGGCTGTCTAATACGTTGTCGCTACATATTAAATCCTTCATACATGTACTCAAGTGGCTTAGAATTTGAAGAAAAGGAGAATTCCAACTTTATTCCATTCTTTTAACTAAAAGTCAATCACAGGTATCTGAAAATGAAAAACAAAACCAGCTTTATTGTACGCGACAGGTACAGGCTTATTAATTTACCGTGGTATCCAGTATAATTCTTGTCGTGATAACTGAACAAATTCATTAAAGGTGTTGTTACATGGTAGTTTTCAAACCTTACTTTAATAGCCTATTAGGTTTAGTTTATGAGGTTAAATATTTATTTCAGCATCCGGTGGGTATAATAATTATGTCTCTTTTACACGAGTTTTGGGACTATATGTAGATGGGTTACACGATTGTTTTTCGGGGCAGTCTCACTTCATGACGTTCTGGATTTTCACTGCGGTATACATCTGATAGGAACTTCGCATATAAGTCCAAATTCTTACCTGTATTAACCCAGTATTTTTGCTTCAGGGTTCAGTTACGAAATATATTCACCAAAATGTCGACTCATG
The DNA here is from genome assembly GCA_003991215.1 of Morbakka virulenta. Classification (NCBI taxonomy): domain Eukaryota; kingdom Metazoa; phylum Cnidaria; class Cubozoa; order Carybdeida; family Carukiidae; genus Morbakka; species Morbakka virulenta. The sequence continues at coordinate 868,646 of RDPX01000324.1, forward strand.
GTACTTGGTACGACAATATCAATGTATACGCACTTTCACTCTCTTATGTGCATTATAGACACCTGTAGGTTTTCAGAAGAACCCATTTTAGTTACAGTTTAAAATAGAGTAGGCAAAGTGTCATTTTTTAACTTCACCCTCAATATTTGTTAATTGTTAATAAGTCCTATCATGATCCCTACAGCTGGGTTTCGTGTGCCAGGTTATAAATTGGGGTAAAAAAAGTTAAGAGACACACAATTTGCTTGCTGTAGTAAGTGAAAACAATTCTCAGTCTTCTACTACAAACACTGCAGAAATTATCTTTGCAAATGAAAAACGTATTCTTGTAAATATCAAAAAGTAAAACAGTAAAGAAAGAAAAAAGTCAATAAAAATGCACACATGAGAGAAAAATACGCCACTGAAAAGAGATAAAGGTTTTCAAAAAATTAATGTAGAATTTTGATTGTAATTTTGTTAGCTCTGTGCTGTTTGGTTTGAAGGCTGGCCAAGTAATATTGTACATAAAAACAAAGGTTATTTCTGGTTAATGCCAACAGGATAAATACCCACAAGTATTTTCAACTGAAAAGGTGGCAGCATCCAAGGTTGTCCCAGAGGTACAAGTCCACAAAAACGATATGTTGACATCCAATCACAGCTGATATTTAAAATCATGTTTTTAACGGGAATACTCCATTTTTTACAAAGGAACAATTCAATTAATATAAAACACAGCTTTTAGCTACAGTAGTATTTCGTACCCTCTTCCCAGGCGGCAAAGGTGACCACAAACCAATCGCTATATTGGGACTTTTTTTGGTAAAACAACTTCATACAACTTGTAGATAAAATAAATAGGAAATTTTCATAGATGTTTGCTTATCATCCAAGATCTTCATAACCCTAAACGAATAGTTGCTAAGAAAGGGGCTGACACAATTTCCCCTGTTTTGCTGCTAATTTACACTGGCTTGTATTTCATGAGAAGTTGAACAGCAATGTTTTCAATTTGAAAGCAAATCAAACAAGATTTAATGCTACTGACAATTCACATTTAAATAATTGGTTCTTTGTCAAGCGCATGGAAAACTCTGTTAAGTACTGGTTGCATGCTACTCTTGAGTGGTACTAGCTTTGGTATTGGTTTAAATATCAATGCCATGGTAGTACTTACTGTCATTGACGTGTTAAACTGAAAGATGATGAAGGATCCTCCTTCTACCTAAAAAGGTCTAAGCACGTGTTTTTTTTTCATTCTGAAGCAGGACAGATTATGAAGGAGGGCAAGAAGGTATACGATGTCCCATGTACCAAGGCAAAATAGGTGCTGCAAACTCAGCAGGCAAATTGTTGTTTTCCGCTTATCGTGCTGTTAAAGAATTATTTTCCAATGCAACGAGGCTGTGATCGAAGTTCTTTAAAAGTACATCAAAGAAAGGGTTGAGAATTGTACCATAATATTATGTCACAACACTTAGACGGCATGAAGACAAAGTCATCCCCTTGACTGGAAACACCAATTCATCTTACTCCAACTCAAAGTTGGACGCATTAAAATGCCTGAATAATAGAAATTAAACTGAAGAACCTATACTATAAAGTGGCAAAATATCTTAAAGAGCTTATGCAAGAATGCATATTCCAAACTAGAGTAAGCAAATTGGGATTATTCCGGAAGAGAATGCAACGTCACATCCAACAAAGAAAGTAGGAAAAGTCACTCAGCACAACGAAGTTTATGTGAATCCTTCTGAAGGTTGCTAAAAAATTTAAATCACTGATAACTTTCCTGTTGATAGTCGGAGGCCACCAGTCTGTTCCATCTGAGGTGCTGACATCTGCTATTTGCAGAAAAAATGTTCGAGTCAAAACGTTAGCACTGAATTATTTATTGTTTCTGGTGGAGCAGACCCATTCAGATTGATGGAAAACCAATTGTATAACCAACAATGAAACAAAAAATGCAGCAATGCTGGAAACAGTAGCATGTGAATGCTGTTGCATGCAGTAAATATGACAAATACGTCCCTTTAAAGATATTGTTATTAACATTGTACAGGAATATTGACACGAACATTGACATTGGAAATAAAAACTTAAAGGTGGCGAGATTATTCGGCTTACCTAACATGACTTTTACTTTTACTGAAAAGGCAAGAGCGTCTGTGTCTATGTAAAAAGTATTACTTTATTTTAACCATGATCTGTTTTTTTATGTTTTATCAGCATACCTTGATTCTTAATCTTTATCACAATTTAGCTAATCGAAGTTCAATTTTCAAATTCCAATGATTTGTAAACTGGAAGAATAGTTTGTAATGTCATCTACTTTCTGGTCAACCCGTCTGAACGTATAAAAAAACGATATTTCTTTCCAAATCCAAAAAACCTAAGCTAATATAGTATTAAACGATTTACGTCTTGTGTAGTTGATTTCAATATATGCCAGTTTACGGTTGATGCAAGTAAAATACAGACACACATCATCTAGCCATTGGCTATTTTTAGCTGAATAACTTGAAGTCTTACAAATGTTGCCTATACAGAATTCTAAAAAGATGACGTCAAATATTGATCTCGATATTATCACTAAAAAAACAAATGTTTCGACGAAGACTGAGAACCGAACAACCGTGAAACTATGTCCTGTTAAAGCTGCAGTACGTATCTGATGCTCAAAAATCCTAGTTCAAAAACACACATATGCTTACTGTGAAGTTTTTTTTGGTAAAACAAGGCAACGTGATAAAGTATGTAATTTTTCCAAACCTTCACTTTTAAACCAAATTAAGGTGCTGGCTGGAGAGAAATTTGTTGACTAAATGAATGTACCGCATGGTAAGTGAAATGGGCATCATCATCTGGAATTTTTATCGCCATAAATTAAAATATTCCAATTTTACAGAAAAAAGAAAATTTTATACCCATCGGCACGATTTACTAATCTGCTGAACCCTCCACCATTTAATGTTTAGTAAATTTATTTTTGAATTTAGTCTAAAATCAAATAGTAATAAATGATAAATTTTCTGTGACATCTAAAGAGAACTATGATACCCTTAAATCAACATTGTGTGTGAAATCCTGTTTAATTGTCTGTCTGCATTAAGAGTACTCTTTCTGCGACATAGCTTTCTTATCTCAGTATATGTACATCTTACTCGCTTTACACTGATGAATCAAGCTTGCGAGGTGCGGTCCTTCTCTGGAAATCCAGGAGTGTGTAGGGGCGGTTCTAGTAATCTCTTCAATTTTTGACTGTCAATTACTTGGTTTGCAAGTTTTTCCTTTTGGTCCGAAACAGCATATGCGCCTAAAAACATTAAAAAAACGAAAACAAATTAACCCAACATGCATTTACAAGAGCTGAAAAAATCCCACCCATTTTGGTCTGTTACCTATACAAATTGGTATAACAGAAATGCCATACAAAATTCGGAGGAAGCAAAGCCACCAAAGAAAAAAACCCCATCATTAACGGCTTTCTCTTCCTTCTTAAATGTACCCGTTGCTCGTATCTACAAAAGCATATGATATTGGTATTTTATCCTGGCATATTTTCATCACCTTCCATTTGTAGCCTCATAGAAAACCACTTACTCGCCATATGTCAATCCACTTTATACTGGCTACCTCATTTCACTGTTGTGTTCTCTGCAAACAAAGCCTTTCTGATAACACTTTTTTCTCGCTTATTTTTTCCCTTTTTATGCAGTATACAATTTTACTTCTTCTGTAATATCCTGTCTTTTATCTCGGCATCAACACCCCACCGCTTCATTTATATTTTTAGATGATTATCTATTAGAGTTCCTTTCTTACTGTCAAATCAATAGTTGTACGTCATCGGTACTGAGTTAGGTCTGTTGTTCTGGCTTTATGACTGTAGAGTTCTTAGAATACCGGATATTACCTGGGCTTTGAGGCTGACTAAATTCGGAATGTATGTAGTGAAATGAGCTTAGAAGGTGTAGAATTGTGCAGTCTTGTGGAGCTTGAAATGTTAAGTGTCTCTGATACTGAGTCTTATTCATCGATTTTCTCTTGAAACGTCGGTTATTTTCGATACTAATGACGATTATTATTATTATTGAGTGGTGGAGCAATAAAAGCCCACGGGGGGCTCGAGATCCCAGCAAACCCATCCGACTCCCAGCCCGATAAGGGTAAGCTGGGTACATGCATCACACCTAAGTGTGCGCGATAAATTTATGGTAATAAAAATACAACACATGACCTTCCAGGTGGGGCCTGTTTAGGTTTCCCAGTTTAGGTGACCCATTCTGCTCAAAACAGTCTCCGTAGCGAGGCTTCACCCAAGCCTCAGGACTAAGTAACAAGTGCGAACACGGTAATCAGCCCTTCGGAACTTGAGGTCCATGCTCACGACACCTATATATGATGCTATCCCACTACTCCCGCCCGTTAAACAGAAATGCGTGATATGTCAGCCCTTTCGGGGCAAGCACAACTGGTTAAGGTCAAGCAACTGACTGGCAAGTCTGTGGTTTGAGCGGGAATGTTTGATCCATCCCATTTATAATTACTAGGCAAAACTAGTTCGTGTACCCCACCAATCAATTAAGATCATACGAGGTCATACGTCTTACAACGCTACGCCACTGGCTGACAACAATAGTCAATGCCTGGTGTAATTATCAGGGGAATCTGACTAAACAGGGAAGGGGGGGGGGGGG
>RDPX01000325.1:13237-54309 GCA_003991215.1 Morbakka virulenta
GTATTACTTTCAGTAAAATGTGCAACGCTTTGAACATCGACAACAAACACGAGCGCTTTCTTTCAACCAAACTTTCCAACATAATCATTCGCACCACATACTACATATTCTGTCGTAGAAATAAACCATGGACCAGCCCTGAACTATTGTCGCTTTATTGATTTTGTTAGTAAAATATTTAATTTTGATTTTGTTAAATAGGCAAGCCAATGCAAACTACCTTGATTAGTGAGGTTTGTAATTGTATATGTTCAGATGAAAAAATAAAAAGTTTCCATTATTATTAACCCACGAGTAGCTAAAAGCACAGGCAGATGTTATACCGCATAATAATAATAATAATAATAATAATAATAATAAGAAGAAGAAGAAGAAGAAGAAAGCTGGTTATTACCAATAACCAAAGGTTCCTCATAATTTCCCTCACATTTTAGCATTCTAATACTTTTGTTATTATTCTAGCTGTCCCTAGTATAGCAGTTTTTTGAACAGGATATGCCTCTAGCTCGATTCCAATATTCTTTTATAAAGTTTGGAAACATTTATGAAACATCATGTAGTGGCCCAACAACAATGGTACCACCATGACTTTGCTCAGATTCCAGTGTCGCTTGATTTCCAGTTTGAGGTCATGGTACTTTTCAAATTTTTCTGTTTCAGATATCCTTTTATAACCTGGTACCGCTATGTCAGTAATTATTGCAAATCTTGGTCTATTATGAATGATGACTATGTTCGGTTTCCTTTCCTTAATCTTATTAACGCACTGAATCATCATATCTCATAAGATCTTATGATTCGCATTTTCACTAACAACCTCATGTTTTCGATCATACCAATTCTCAGGTTTTTCTAATTGAAATTTCTCACATAGCTCTCAGTGGACCATCTGCAACTTTGTCGTGTCTCCTTTTATATTCTTTTTGCGCCAGTGTGGTACACTCGCAAATAACATGGCATATTGTTTTCCTTTTCTGACCACATGCCCTTTATGCATCGTAAATAATTTCCGAGTTTTTCCTGTCAAGATCCTTTATTTCATGTACATTCCAGTTGATAATTCCAGCTCCGTACTTCAACACTGCCACTGCCCATGTATTGATAGCTTTGATCTTGTTTCTGCCATTCAGTTTAGATTTGAGAATCAATCGTGTACGCCTTTATACTCTTTTTTAAATTGCTCTTTCACCTCTCTCCTTGATCTTATCATATTCTAGAATTCCAAGATATTTATAGCCTCATGCTTCGATAGTTTTATCACATTCCCATCAGGTAGTTTGACATCAGCTGCTTTTATTCCTTTTAAACTTCCTGGTCTTAGCACAAGTACCCCACATTTCTTAATTCCAAATTCCATCCCTATGTCTTTGCTGAACATATGCGCGGTTTTTACTAAAGAATCAATTTGGTTTTCAGTTTTGCCAAACAATTTCAAATCATCCATGAAGAGCAAATGGTTATTATTATGCACTTTCATCAAGTTAGCTATTTGATACAGTTGTTCACCGGGACATTCCCAGTGACCTGGGGCAAACAAAGGTTTTAAGAGACGTTTTGACAGACAATAACTACTAAATAATACAAGCTACACACATATAAGAATACAAAACACGATCATCAAGATTAGCAAAACGGCGAATTCAGTACAAAATCAGTATAGAAATATATGTTAAAATAGTATTTAAAAATTTTAATTTAAAAGTTCGTGTAAAAATAAAGTATAAAATTGTCTCGAGAGAACAGATAAAAAAATTCTTTCAGAATTTTTTAATTAAAAGGGTTTTACGTAAGATCTGAGCTGTACTAGTTATAACAATTTTTTGAATTTCTTGAAGCTGTGTTTCCCCGGGTATTTTGTCTAAATAGTTTTGTGTGCCTTTTTTGATAATCCCTTATGCACCTACTATCACGGGGATTGTTGTGGTTTTGAGTTGCCACATTCTTTGAATTTCGATTTCCAAGTCCTTATACCCAGATTTCCAAGTCCTGTTAGTTAGTATACTCATATCTGTCAAGGTGCATGTTTTAGATTTTCGATCTTTAATTACTATGTCGGGTCTGTTGGGTTGGATAGTCCTATCTGTGTTAATCGGGAAATCCCAAAGAATTGTAACGTCCACTGAGTTGAAGACTGGTGAAAGTTTATGTTCAAACCAGTTTGGAGGTACGGGTATCTGGTAGTTCCGACATATTCCCCAATAAATATATTGACCTACACGGTCATGCCGTTTCACGTAATCGCTAGGTGCAAGTATAGGGCATCCGGAGACAAGGTGATCCAGTCTCTATGGATTGGTCACAGAATCAACACTTGGGGTCTGCACCATTGTGTAACATGTTTTGCCTGATAGTTTCTTGTGAAAAGGCTTTGGTTTCGAGGTGCGATTATGAATCCTTCAGTCTCTGCCTTCAGACTTGAACTTCGGAGCCACTGATGGGTAGCATTTTGGTCAACGCCAACGTTGCGACTTCGAAGAACATACTGACCGTGCAGAGTTTTCTGGCTCCATATATCAGCAAGCTGTTGGTTTGCGATCTTTTTAGCCTTCTGTTTGACAGTTTTTGCAGCTTTCATTGCTGGAATGTTTTGTTCGACAGGCTCTCGGTGATCAATTTCAAAGTCATTGACAAACTTTCTAGCTTCTTTACAAATAGAATGCAGCTTTATACCATTTTCATGGTTAAAAACGAGCTGTAACATCCAATCATCAGTAGAGACCAAGTATTTATCCATGCCTATGGTGGTTGCTTTATAAGACAGTTCTAGTTGAATCAACCCTCTTCTCCCCTCGCGTCTTGGCAAGTACAGGCGGTCAACGTCTGCTTTGGGGTGTAACATGTTGTTTGCTGTAAGTAATCTTCTGGTTTTAATATCCATTCTTTGCAAATCAAGCATGTTCCAATTGATGATGTTATAACTATACTGGACGACAGGAACCGCAAGCGTATTAATAGCTACTATTATATTCTTTGCATTTAACTCTGTTTCAAGCACCATTCTCTCGGTCTATAATATTCTTTACGGATCTTCTCATTCATGGTGGCATGGCTGATGCCGTCACCTTCATTTACGCCTAGCTATTTGTAAATTCCGTCTGGATCTAACGCTTTAATGGTGTTGTTGATGTCAAGATTTATGGATGAAGTCTAGAGAGTTTGCCTTTAAGGAAAGTCGCTTTGGCGCATTTGTCCAAACCAAAGTCCATGTCAATGTCGTTACTGAATTCTTTAACAGTAGTAAGCAGACCTTCTAATTCACTATCATTTTTGGCAAATAGCTTTAAATCGTCCATTTGAAAAAGGTGATGGATAATTTTGTCAACGATCTTATACCCATATCCAGTGTTATTCAATTCATTAGAAAGAGTTATCAAAGACATACAAAATAGAAGAAGAGAAAGGGAGCCTCCCTGAAAACTACCTCGTTTAATTCTGATGTTATTAGACTAATTAGTACCCGTTGAATGTGAAAGATGGAGTCACGTATTCCAACCTGCCATGCTGTTCTTGAGAAAGTTTGAGATTACGGGAGAGATCTTACAAATGTCAAGACTTTTGAGTATCTTGTCATAGGTGATACTATCAAAAGCGTTGCGGTAATCTATCCAAGTTGTACTGAGATTTTTACTTTTCTGTTTTCAGTTTTCTAAAATAATTTTGTTGATTAAGAGCTGGTTTTTACATCCATAGGAGTTTCGCTTGCACCCTTTGTTCATGGGGAAGAATGTCATTGTTTTCAAGGAAATTGTACATTCTATTAGTAAGAATGGATGTTAAAAGTTTGTAGGTAGTTGTGAGGCAGGTAAACGGACAATAAATTTTTGTATTTTGGGTATCCCCGGACTTTGGTAAAAGGTAAGTAATTTCTTCAGTTAACCAGGGTGATATGGCTTTAGTATTAAGCATGATTTTATTAAAAGACTGTACTAGTTTCATATGGGTTTCCGATAAGGAATTCAGCCAAAAGTTTGGTATCTTGTCTACACCTGAGGATTTCCACTTAGGGGACTTTGTAAGTGTGGTTTGCAATTCCTCAACCGTGATGTCAATCCATTCCTGACCTTTGATCTCTTTTATTCATCCTACCTCCCTCTCTATCCAACTTGCTTCAGCATTAAAATTCTCTTCCTTTCCCCAAATATTCACCCAAAATTCTTCAACCTTATCATGTTCTGGGGGTTCTTTTACTTGGGTTTTACTTTTGCCTGATTCTCTATAAAACCTTCTGGCATCTGTTTTGAAGGTCCTGTTTTGTCTATAAAACTTAGTCCTCATATCATATCGCCGTAATCGCAAAGCTTTAACCTGTATTCGCTGCTTCAGAGTTTCTTTGCTGGTGTCAATTGACGACTGGTCTGTGACATTGTATTAGTGTTGTACCCCTATTTAATTCCTCTAATATTGATGTATCTGCCCGCAGAGAGTCAATTTCCTTCTGTATTTATACTTTCTATTTTTTTTAAACACTCTTTTTAGTGTGTTTTCTATTCTTCTTCTTAATTTTAGTACCGATGTCAGGAATGGCAGTTTTTGCAGTTGGATATAAGATATTGTTAAGGGAGGTCATATCATATTCTCCTTCTTTCAAGATTTCCTTTAGAGCAACGTTAAAAAGTTAAATCTTTGCAGTGTTTTTGCAATTAATTATCAATTTTGGGAGTGGTTCTCTTTCTTCAATGGGCGTTTGCTTAGTAATACTAAGTTCTCGCAGTATATCCTCACGCATCGCTGCTAATTTCTCGCTGTTGTTTTCGATAAAGTATCCCGACCTGCAATTTGAGGGTTGGTTTCAATAGGGTTTCGAACTTCACGGATCATATGATCAATTTCAGTCACGTTCGGAACAGGATCATTAAAAACTGGCTCTCGCTCAAGGTCGTTACGATCATCTGTACGTGCATTATCTAGTTTGTTGGGGTCCATATATGATCTAATTTCATTTCCCACGATTTTCCTCCATTCTAGGTATGTTTGTTCAGTTATATTAGCTATCGGTCTAGACTGTGTAATGAAAAACGCTCTCAAAACTTGTTTATACTCCTCTTTTGTTCATCTTATTAGTTTTTCTTTAATAAACTTTCTGGGTTGTGCCACTACAGGATCAGGGTTAGGAACATCCTGGTTCTGATTACCCGGTAGGTCATTCTCCGAGGAGTTCATTTCAGTAACATACTTTTCGATCTCAGCCTGGTTTCTCACTGAGAGACGTGACCCTTGTTGACCCGCGCGACGGTCAATGCGGTATGATTTATTTCTAGTTTGCATTTCATTTGATAACAGATGCATTTTAGCCTTTCTGCCAAGGGGTTAGATATCCCGCGCCAGACACCAGCTGGAATTTTTATAATCACGCGGCATGTCCATACGAAGAGACTTAACTCCGCCGGATGTCAATCCGGTATTTCAAGGTCTGGGAGTAGGCTGCCCAAGGGTAACCTCATTCGCCCACGTCGAAACTCCACAACTGGATGCAGTTTATTGTCATACCCAGGACTATTAACATTATTGTACGGACACACATACATACATGCATACATGATGATTGCTCCGTCTTGTCAGACCAGTGCAATTTCTTCATTTCCTTCTTCTCCCTGCTCTTCCCGCCCGTGTAGTCTTTAATGGCTCTGAGATGTGCAAGCGACTTGCACAGTTTGTGAAGGATGTGGCATTACAGGTGATCCATCGGGGTGATAGCAGACAGAATTTATGTCCTTGAACCCTGAGGTGTCGCTTGAGCCCAATAGTCGATTTGCAGACTTTGGGTTAGGATGGACATAAGTAAATGGAAGATTTAGAAGTAGTAGGAGTAGTAAGGCGCACAGCATGAATGATTCTTGGTCTAGTGGTCTGATGAGACCTCTGTGATTCACTAATCTTGCCTTGGACAACAGAGACCTACCACATACCTTGCAAGACAAAGTCAGAATCAGCTGGCAAAAGTTCATACCTCTTGCAGATTATCTTCAGTTTGACACGAGAAACTCTGCTCTCCTCATACAACTTGGCACTTTGAAAGATCAAACTTCTCCAATGTTCTCGATCAGGAGCTAATGCCACCATATGGTTCAGGTTTTCCTTAACATTGCCCATTTTTCAGGCCGTGCACTGACGTCTTTTCCGAGATGACATTTCTGCGTAGAACAGTTGTTTGGATGGCCTTCAGCCCTCCATTCGTTTCAATTGGCCAGTCCAGTGCATCTGACTTCTTATCCCCATTGACGATATGCTTACAGTGTTTGCTTTGGACAGTACAATAGTGTCGGGGGTACGACTCTCCCATTTTGATTCCAAGAATGTGCGCGAGACATTAATTATTAAACCTCTCAAGCATCTTGATTTGCGACTGATACAAAGCACACGTCTCTGAAGCATACAAATGAGTGGCCAACACATAGGTCTCATATACAGAAAGTTTGGATTTTTGAGTAACAACACCAAAAGACCAAACTCTGTTTTCTAATTTACCAGTAAAACCCTAAAACTTTACTGAACCTTTTCTTGATTTCAACATAGAGAGAGTCATCACGTGAGAGAGCACCACCAAGGTAAACAGACTGCTTGAGAACTTAAAGCCTTTTCCATTAACAAAAATGCCAGGCGCTACATGAAACTCATTAAGTGCAGGCGTGTGCATTATCTTTGTTTATCAATGCTGATTGTCAAACCAATCCGAGTAGATGCATCAGCAAAACAGTCCATGACAGACTGCATGCCAGCAGCAGAACGAGAAATAAATCGTCAGCCTCTGCATAGCGGAGCTCCCTAACAAGACTTTCAGGTACAAGAGTCTTGGCTTGGAATCTTCTTTAGTTGAACACTTAACTAGTTGTTTCAAATCAGAAATAGACTCTTATGTCACGGTCATGAAAAGGATACCACGGGACCGCAGTCAAATACAGTGAAAACAGAGTTAAAGCAAGAATATTCCCATGTTTCACTCCATTGCCAATAGCGATTTCTTCTGACCATTATAATTTACACAAATCTTCATAGAATAATGTAACTGTCTGACTTTGTCAACAAATGCAGGTGTGGAACCAAATTTGCCAAGCAACTTCCAGAGCTCATCACGATTGACATTGTCAAATTGGTTAAGTCTAAAAAATTTGATGACAGATGTGAAAATAAAAAACGCTATATTTATCATTTCATACTTAATTGTAAACGTTTCGAAGCTACCTCTCTTCATGATCAATTGTTAACTCGTTAAAACTTCTGTAGATGGTATGACTTGAGTTTGGCATTCATGCTAGGTTTAAGATTTTTAATGAGTGTTTCTTTTATTAGAAGTTCTGAGACATAATTCCCACAAGCAAGCACTTACGCTAATGCATTAAATGTGAGAAATGCCCTTTGTTAGGAATTAGTTTTATCGCATATATTTACATTCTTAATTTGTTACTTGCTGATGATCTATTGCGGAGGATTCCATTTATCTTTCTGAGATTTTGCATACTTTTGACAGTTATAACTCTATGGAAGACCGAGTCAAAGATGCGTAGATCTGGATAAAAAATGTAAGATAAGAAGTAAAGAATGAGTAGAGCATTAAAGCGTATGGTTAGAATGCAAAAATTATTTGTTCAAAAGCGTTGCTCAGAACGCGGAATCGGTAGGACAGATGTCGATGAAAGCCACCAGCACAAGTTGACACCCAGTTCAGTGCAACGTATTTTCAACGGCCATCCAATTTTGATTTCTTATGGGTAGGCAACCTAAACATTAGTTTTTTTCAAGTTTCATGAAAACATACAAAAAACGTTGATCTGGCGGGGAAACTAAAAGGTAAAAAAGTAACCAATGGTCGACCTTTAACACGTTAAAATACCAATATTCACAGGGAGACCATTAGTGGAAGAAAGTTTGTCAACCAAACCGGTACTTGGCATACCTTAGTGAAAGGCTAGTAGCCCTTTTGTTTTCTATGCCAGAAATTTTACATATTCAATCGATCTTTGATCAAATCCCATTGTTTGTGTTTTTGTCAATTTCATAAAACCATGAGATTTATTGGCAGCTCCTTTTCTTAGATTCTTTGCTTACAGCTTTCCAGGTTTCCCCAAAGTTGGATAATGCAAGAAATAATGGTGCGTTGTTTTATGGAAATGGCAGCAATATGATGCCACTAAAATTTGAAAACCTGTCATTGCAAGGAAAAACCAAAACGCCCAACAAAGATCTGATGCCGAACAGGGGCATCACTCCAAACAGGGACCTGACGCCGAACAGGGACGCCACGCCGAATAGAGGTGTCAGGCCGAGGTAATATTAGCAGTTGTTGTTACTTTAGTTCAATTGATCATATATAGTTTGCTATTGTTAAGAAAACCAACAGCTTCTTGAAGAGTTGCATGACAACTAAATTTAGTATATGAACATATGCATTTGCTTGCGTGCGTGGACATATTGAGAATTTTATGGAAGATCACATTCTAATTGCAGTTGCTGTTGCTGACTTATCAAAACTAAACATCTCTTTGCAGACATTTGACATGCCTTTTTATTGGAAAATGCTACCAATAGCAAACTTGGTACAGGTATGGGTTGGTGCTGCGTATTGTTGCCTTTTGTAGGACTAGTCATACGTACATCTCATACCTTACTATAACTGCCTACCATGTCTGGTACGTTAAGGTAGTCTAAGGGTGGGGGAGGGGGTATAATACAATTGAATATAAGTCTGTTGCCATTTAGTGTGGTGGAGTGTAGAAGACTGGTTGTAGTCACACTAAATATTTTCCAAAGTTGTGCGCTTGTGTGCCAGGTATTACTGTAGGCGAAATTGCCAACATTAGGTACATAAGTGATTATGTGTTCTTTTCACTGCAAAATGGATATAGAAACACTTAATAGAAAAACAGCCAGACAACGCATCCCGTTAAGACAACAGAATACATAAACACATACGTATACATATAATTTTGATAGTAATGATAATGATGATAATAATACAAATTAATGCATCCAATTCGTATGCAGAGTGCTTATTCCGGATAAAGAGTATTTAGTGTTGGTGAAATAATTAAAGACCTTGTAGTGACATGGAATCCCTTGCCCCTCACGTATAAAAAGTTTGAACAGGTAACAACTAAATTTAAAAAATCCGAGTGTGATAGCTATTGTTAAAGCAAGGCAACCTCTTTGGTACACTATAGATTTCCTACAAGTAGCATTCGTGACACTAATCAGGGCTCTGTAACAAAATAAGTTAAAATCCATTTCTTTCGTTCCACATTTAACTTTTAAAATTTTGGTATTTTGATGTTAGATGTATATATATATATATATATATATATATATATATATATATATATGGCCAAAGAGTTATCTCTCAGAAGCTCTGTGCTGCACTGATGAGCCCACAAAGGGCGAAACAGTACTGTTTGCAGATTGTGTGTATATATATATATGTGTGTGTGTGTATATATATACTCAATCTGCAGACAGTATTGTTTCGCCCTTTCTGGGCTCATCAGTGCAGCACAGAGCGTTTGAGACAATTCTCTGGCCATATTGCCGGAGCAAACATAGCTTAAAGAGTTATTGTGGGATCCTGTCAGAGTGCTCAAACCACGCATGCGCAGTGAGCATTGCATTACGCTAACAATAGGTCCCCAAATCTCAGACAGAGTGCTCAACCAAACTTTCGTAAGGGAGCGTAATACTCAATCTGCATATATATATATATATATATATATATATATCGCTCTCTCTCTCTCTCTCTCTATATATATATATATATATATATACTCAAGCTACAGACAGTACTGTTTCGCCCTTTGTGGGTTCATCAGTGCAGCACAGAGTTTCTGAGACATAACTGTCAGGCCATGTCGCCGGAGCAAGCACATATATATATATATATATATATATATATATATATATAGAGAGAGAGAGAGAGAGAGAGAGAGAGAGAGAGAGAGAAGAGAGAAGAGGGGGGAGGGGGAGAAAAGAGTGTGTGTGTAAAGTTCTTAAGTTCTTGCTCCAAAGTGCTCCAAAGTGTGTTGTAATGCGCGTGCGTAGAACTAAAACAGAGAGACAAAAATTCTTGGCCACTCGTCCGTTCAGTAAACTGAACAAAAGAGGCAGTTACAAATCTACGTATCACATTTATAAAATAATGGCAACAAATGAAATTCATAGTTACCATTTATGTACAAAAGACGGTGGTAACAGAAATAGAGTCCAAACAGTCCAGGGGGTAATGTCTACTACTTGGAATCATCTCAAGTGTGTGTAGAATTTTGTACAAACAAATTACAACAACTTTGTAACGACGCTAAGTTTCATACTCAAATAGCATTCATCAGATTGCAACTCCTGATGAATGTTATTAGGACATAAAACTCCAGAGTCGTTGCAAAGTTGTAGAGGGATACACAATTCAAGTGCAGTAAGGGCGATGATGATGATGATGATGATGATGATGATGATGATGATGATGATGATGATATAAAATAGCAACTATATATTGGTTTGAATCTAGCTTTATTGTTAGCACTACTACAACTTTATATGTTGTATTGCCGTTTTCAGTTTGAAACTGCTTTTTTATCCTGACTTCAAGGTTTGAAACTTTTAACCAAATTTAAAATGAAACTTGCATTTGATTTATCGGAGGTCGTTTATTTGAGAGCGGGTATAGTATTAACTGTGTAGCCTAAAAACCCATTCCGTGTTGGCATAATTTGAGCTTGTTTCGACTTCTTGAGTTCTTATTTCTAACCCGCTATAAACCTTTAGCAACACAGACCAGTGGATTTTTGTAAAAGTCTAAAAGCCTAACAAATGTGCAATACCCCCATTAATTTTGACGGCACACTGATGTTATAGACAGTATTTTGACTTTTTATTGACGGTATATTGACAGTATATTGACGGCATATGGATGGCAAATATTGTTAAAAACCTTTTTTCTAGGTCTTGATCAATTGAAGGTCACAGCAGCTTTTAAAACATGTTTTGGTGAAAAAAGCGGGAGAAAAGCTGTAAACTTAGCAGACACCTTTTTTTCCGTCGTAAATATTGTGATCTGGACAATGCCATTAAATGCTGTTGAAATGTTTGTGAGTGTTATCTCTCCTTTTACTTTGCTTTTTCGATTAGTGATACCTTTGTCACTTTTGGTTTTTAGTTGAAATCACTGGAAGAATTTTTATGACTTACATAAGTAAATAGTCAGTTTGTGTTATAAGGAGTGTTATTTGTTTCTTGTAGGAATACGCAGTTCCCGATGCCATCAGAGGATACTACGTTTGCTCAGAAAGCCTTAAAAGGTAAACCACCAGTTCAAGTAAATGATCCGGTTCAGAACCGACCCGTTCCTACGAAACCAAAAGAGGTGAGTCACGTTTTTTGACCCACTCTATGAAAAATCGATTTTTTTCCAAATCAATTTTATGGTATATGTTGTACACGTAAATTTTTAAATATCATATAAATTTTCTATATTAACTTGGACTGCAATTTCTAATATGTAAAAAGGAATTGCATTCTGGTCCTTCAAACACCGAAGTTGCACGATGGCACTGTTGATACTGATACGAGATTAATCTCGAGCTTAAACCAGTGGCTGAGATGTTTTTAGTGCTGGGGTCATTGCTTTGCCTTTTAAGGATTCTTTCATGGTGATTGCCAGCCATGTGTATGAGTGAATGCCAGGGGCGGAATTGGCAAAGGGAGGAACTTACCTTAAGTTTTCTTCGCCCTCCCCCGGGAGGCCGTGATCTAATTTTTTACAAATTTCTCTCGCATCCATGTGTGTGGAGCACACTGGGATAAATTAGGACAACTGTTTTTTTCTTGTGTTTGTCTGTATGGCACTTATCATCCAGTATTTAAGCCTGCAAGTAAACATTTTGAAGCAACATTGTAAAGATATTCGAAAATTGCTTTCAGATATTCACGTTCTACGAACTACATGACAAATAGTAGTAAACCACAGCAAAAAACCCCGAATTTGTTTACTAGATGTTTTCCCACATTTCTTTGTGAAATATATTACGAAGGTGTGTAAGTAAACGTTTGTGTTTTCTATTTTTGGTGGTGAATTGGCAATTTTACTTCAGACATTTGATGTGAAATCGGAATACAAAAAGAGGCAAGATGGGCTAGAACTGCTCAATTTGGTTGTCGTAGGTACGTACCTACTATTACATTTCCGTCGCAGCCGTACTTCAGCTTTATTTGAGTATTTTTTAATTATGGGCCAGTTTATTGACATTTTTATGAAATTGGAGGGCAATTTGTTGCGTGGTTTGCATATGTACAAAAATCCAAAGTAATGCTGCTGTAATGTAATCTATATGACCTCTGTAGCTTTTGTAAAGTTATTGCAGGTGAATAAATATAGTTAGTTTTTTTATTACTCTTTTTTTAGTAAAACTGTATTTTCGCTATTTTAGTGGTTTAGAATGCTTATATATATATATATATTTATCTACCAGTATCGAAGTAATTATTAGATATCGACAGTGCTCAACAATATAAGAATATTAGAGCTACCATATGGCGAAAGACAAAAGAATTAACAGAACTGAAGTTCTAAACTAAGAACTAAGTTTTGTTGATTTTTTTGTCGTTCGCCATATATATATATATATATATATATATATATATATATATATATATATATATATATATATATGCATCTTTCATTGCAGCTTGGACCCTCTAAATGTTTGCATTCCATACAAATACCCCTATCAGTTGCTATTAAGATAACGCATACCCAGAAGGTAGAGATGGTGATAGGCAAGAATCCTCATATCACAAGAGCAGTAAGCGTCTAATGTTTCCAAGAAAATCATTAGTATTGACAGTAGCAGCCTTAAAATTACACAACACAAAGCTGAGAAGCAAATTTATTTATACCCAAAAAATTTACCCAACAAAAAATTAGTTGGTTATTTGGATCAAATGAACAATAAAAGAACTGACAGTTAGGCGCAGTCTGATTCTATTTTTTTCAGAGCAACGTACTTTTCACCTTTCACGTTTTTCATATTGGCATGGATAATTGCTAGATAATCAGAAGCTCCATCCTGATTATCGATGTATTGAATTGTGTACTATAAAATTTTCACGCAGTGGTTTTCCTAAGGTTTTCACAAAATGTTTTCGTATTGGTGTCATACCACTATATATACATAAAAATACATTGTGTATTTTTTCTGGCCGACAGTGCTTGGGTGGCTGTTAAACGTTGTGGCTAAAAGGTACCACTTTTTGCTCAGCTTATTTTCCTTTTTTGAGGTTTCGGAAGGCGTTACGGGGTTAAGACACCTCGTGATATTATTGCCTTGCATCCCGCAATTTTAATCTTTTATTTTATTTCGGATAGAAACACAGTTTGTCGTAGTGAACTGGTGGTTTACCACTGTTTTCTTTTTGCACTGTTTTTTTATTCGTTGTTTTGTTTCGTTCGTGTACCACAACCCGCATTATGGAACTTGTACAAAGAGATTGTGCGAGTTTCCCCTACCAGTTTTATAAATTTACAAGTCTCTGCACGACATTTCTTGCAGCAATCTATTCGGGTAAAAAAAAGCCACCTTGTTAGAAATTTTACCCCATTTTGATGCAATATAAGGCGGTTTTATGTATAATGTTGAATATATCTACAATTCTCTTCTCGATTCTGAATTATATTCAGCGTTCAGCCAGTCTTGGTCAGCTTGTTTTGATGTCAGGTTGACGTCAAGGTCAGCAATTTGGACAATTTTTGTGAGCATTACTTGAGAATTACCCGCGTCGCGGTAAGGAAGAGGATAGTAATAAGTTAAACCAATTGGTTTGCTAGTGATTTTGCATAGTTCCTTTTCTCTCACAATTTCTCCGTCGTGAGGGGACTTCTGTAAAGGTCCCAAAAGTTTGTGTTGTACACTTTATTCAATACCTTCTGTAAAATTGTATTTAGAAAACTAGGAAACCTGGTTTCTTTTCCCATTTCTTTTCCGACTTTCCTGTCTCCATTAGCTTCTTTTTCGTCCATTTCTACTACTCACTACTACTCACAGATGGATAGGTGAGACGATAGATAGATAGATAAATAGATAGATAGATAGATAGATAGATAGATAGATAGATAAATAGATAGATAGATAGATAGATAGATAGATAGATAGATAGATAGATAGATAGATAGATAGATAGATAGATAGGCAGGCAAACGGACACCAGATAGACAGGCAGACACAGACAGAGTGAGACACACACAGAGAGAAACAGAGAGAAACAGAGGGACAGACATAGAGACAGACAGACAGACAGACAGACACACGACGGCGAGAGTGTGGATATTTATCGAATCTCTACTTCATAATTTTTTTCTTCTTCCGTATAGGTCATGTTGACGCAGGAAAGAGCACATTAATGGGCCATTTGCTGTTTAAACTAGGAAGAGTTCCTCGTAAAGTAATGCATAAGTATCCTTATTGTTTTAATGAGGCTAAACTAGTACATTGGCCAATTTTGTCGCCCTTCGGTTTGATGAAACCAACTGAAGAATGCTGAAAAAACAAGTGGAAAATATGTCACACCTGACTGGATTAGAACCAGTTTTTGTGCGTTGATTATTATCATGTGTCCTAATAACTGAGTTATAGTTGCGTCATTCGTTACGAGATTATTTTGCAGCCTTAACCTTGCACGTTTTTATTGTACAAGTATTTTTTAAAGCCTTCACAGCCTGTTGTTAGACATGTCATCCGAATCTAGGTATATAGGACAGCGCGTACCTGGGAACCATGGCTGAACCCCAAAAGTGTCATCCCAGAAAACAAGCAGTCTAAGGAAACCTGTGAATATTTGTATCACAGAGAAAGATTTGAAGTCAAATGGAATTTTCACGTTGCATCACAGGATGGGAAGCAGTGCCTGTGGATTTCTTAAGCTTCTGGCATATAACTGCCCTTGTGGAATGCAGAGCTGCTCCAACTGGCCTTGCAACTTGTTGGTCAACATTCAGGAGCATATTCACATAGAATATTGTAGTTGCTTAAATTTAGTGGAAACTTTTGTAACGAGAAGCGGAATCCAAGAATGAAAACGGTCATTTGCATTTTCACAAGAAGTTGGTATCGTTACCTCTGTATTGCCTGAACAAGATGGAGGTCCATCTTCGGATTCTTTGTTTGGATAAACTTAAACCATTAGATGCTCAATGGACCTCATGGTCCGTGCATGCCCTTTTAAAACTCTCCACGAAGGCCTTAGTTGTGTTTTTTATCCTTACCTTAATCCAGTATTTCCTTTTGCCGCACAGTAATTAATACGTTTTCCTGGCTTTCAGCTGTTCAACTCAAAATTTATTTTTCATTTCTCCCATCAAAAATATTCTTTCTTGACCTTTTCTTTCACTTTCTTGTCTCTGATCTTGTTAGTTTCTACACGAACACAATTATATCCTCAGACTTTTTCAATATCTCTGATCTCCTAGTTGTCTCAGTCCCTTCTTCATCATCAGTACCCCTCATTTTTGTAAACAAAACTTCATTCCTATATCACTGCTAAATATTTTTACTGTTTAAATTAGAGTATCTGTTTTTTGGTGTTCTTTTCATATGACGTCAAATGATCTACAAACAACGAATAATTGATGCAAACTTTGTCATGCCGAAAATCGTACCCCATATTTATGTTTTCCAAGATGAGCTGTGATGGCGTTAATGCTAAGACTAACTATGCCAAGACTACTGGTGACAAACAGGTATCGTGAAAAATACCTCGGTTAATTTTTTTCCTAATTTCCACTGCACTAATATTTGTTTAATTTCCCACATTAATATACTTCTTACGATTATGTTGGTAACTTGATCGGCAACCTTTATTACCTCTGAACATTTTCTAATCCAAAAGTATGTAACCATCCTTTATGATTTAATGTAATTAATCCACACCGTTTCCGATCTTAGGTGGCATGTACAACTTTTCGGGACAGTTTTATCTATTAACAGTTGATCCTTTTTGTACCCATTGATTAATTATTTGTGGTAATATTTTTGCTCTTGTGATGAGATATTTTTTGGATTTAAATGTTCATACCTTCCATTGGAAAGCAATCTTTTTAATTCTACGTTAATGAGAGGGATATGGTCACTCAGATGTTTGATGCCTCTGCTTTAGTTGGCACATCTTCAACAAATAATAGTGGAAATCCATGAGTTAGCCATGATGTAACATAAATTTTTTACCAACAGTCGTTTAGATATACTGGCAATGCTAGTCGTAAGGATTTGATTTGTTTTATTCGGTACTCTTTGAGCCTGTCAGGCCGAAGGACCTTCCAATTAGGTAGTTTATTTACTTATTTTAAGATGAGTTTTGAAGTTATTATTATATCTATATTATTATCGTTAAAACTTGTCATTTTAATTTGCACTAGCAATACATGGTTTTAGAATATAATGACTTAACCCCCATACAGAAATGAGAGTGAATCCAAAAAGGCTGGGAAAGGGTCTTTTGCATTTGCCTGGGTGCTTGATGAAACTGAAGAGGAACGCACCAGGTAAGAGAAATTTCCGTAATATCGCAGCACTGCTTAGGAACCACCTATCCTTCATATACGATTCGTGGCCTTTCTTTGTTAACCCGCAGCCTAGCAGAATACAACAATCAAGAGAGGTTAACACCCTGTTATTTTTTATATATATCACCTAAGGTTTTTAAGTGTAGACGGTCTGATAATGCTCACCAATTGCTTTGGCTTACAAAAGAACACACTTCTCAAATCTGTATCTTGGGTGAATAGATATTTTAGAAGAGATCGAATTGAAGGCTTGACATATTGTTGCTGTTTATTTATTTTGCAGTTACAGAACAGTTTTCAGAAACCATGGTGAATGGATAAATGGATATAATTGCGAGCAGCATCTTTTGAACACAGAACCTGCAAAATTCAGTATGCCAGATTGTAGATGAAAATTTACCACAAGATTTTGCAAGTCTCGATGACATGGTCTGAGCCAATAAGGGTGATCTACGAAGGGATTAAATATGGATGGTTGTTGTCTTGCGCTTAGTGCAGCTGGGTAATGGAGAGAACTTCTAAATCCTATCAAAAGTTATTGATGTGCATCAGGAAGAATACTTATTTAAGAAATTTCTCATATCGTGCGTGCTCGTTGCGCGCGTGTATGTGTGCTATTTTTGATATTTTTTAATGACAATAGTGTATTTTAGAAACGCGCTCTGCTGGCAATTGGTTGCTACAACAATTGCTTATTTACTTTATTTACTCGTTTGTGGAAGATCGAGGCAGTAAACTAGTGGCAGCAACTAATGTGTATCACGAGTAGTTGTCAACATTTTTGTTAGCCAAGTGTTTTTATTATTATCATGACAAGTGTTGAGACAAAAATAATAAATGGCAAGAAACTGTAACAGGCATCAACAACACTTACTACATCGCGCATCCGAAATGTTGTACTTGGATAAAACATATTATTGATGAAGAGGAAATTTTATACGAGAAAGAGGATAACTTCTTCTGGGAACTTAAATGGTTTATATTTACCACTGCTATTTCTGAGATTTATTTATATATTTTGGATATTTTATTATACTTTATACTATATCATATTTTATATAATAGAGCCAAGCACTGTTAGGATATCTGCTTTTACTGGAATGTACTGGATTTTCATATTACTTCCATAATTTTTTTAATAGTTTTTCTTTTATTACTTTAATAAGTGTGTGGGAGAGGGAGGAACAGAATATGTAGAGGCAGGCCATACTTTAAACTAATGTGAGTTACCTTTAATGATATGAGTAACTACTGGAATAAATTGGAATTTGCCAGGTGTTTTGTACTGGAGAATTAAAAATGTACTGGATAATTTAATGCTTGCACTGGAATTTTGTCCCTTTTTCTTGGTAGCATCTCTGTTTATACAAGAGAGGTGCGGGTTCTATCTTGTATAGTTTATTAGAAGTTACTCAAGATATCAGCCACAAATTAGTATACCGTATTTCCTCCAATAAACGCCGCGGCGTTTAATAGAGGGCGGCATTTATCAGAGGCTGACGTTTAATACAAATGAAAAGTGGGATAAAAAAGATAAAAACAGACTTGTTATGGTTTCCCAAAAATAATTAAGAAAAGATTGTGTTAAAAATGCTTCAAAGTGAAACATGGCAGTGGATAACAGATTAGAAAGACTACATTATAGTTACAACTTTAATACAGCATTCTACCTTTATATTCTACCTTTGAAAAATATTTACCTACTTTGAAATAATACTGATATTCACCCCTCAGCTGGCACCAAAAATTTCTAATTGTTTCGGGTTTTTACCAGTCATCTATTTACCTGCTAAAATTCCTTATGAATAAAATATGATAAATAAAGCGCTCTGTGGGAATTATGGTGTAATGTGTTGCTGAACACTAGCTAACATATAAATAAACAATTTTTTTTTGCAACAGCTGCAACTAATTATGCCTCAAGGTATATTTACTGATAGTATGTGCTTACATGTTTTCAGACGTGTATCATGTTTTTGTGCAGGGGGATAACAATGGATGTTGCCATGACGACTTTTGAAACAAAGACGAAGTCAATAACGTTAATGGATGCGCCAGGACATAGGGATTTTATACCAAATATGATACAAGGGACCGCTCAGGTAAGGTCTGCTCTGTAAAAGTATTTTTGAGGTAACAAAAAAGCAGAATTATGTCAAGGGTAGCCATGTTGGTAATGAAACTTTTAATTGATTTAATTCTTGCATGTAATTTTGTAAATTTTAACGTTAAGATAAGACATAAACTGTATTATTTTTTTCCCACTTACCGGTGCTCTTGTATTTCATTATTATTCGGCATCATAGTTAAGGGATGTTCTACAACCAAATAATACTATTGTATTTATGCATAGATACCACAAATAAAGGGAGGACACCCCGTAAAATCCAAATGGCAGCATTTTAGGTCATTAATAGAGCGTCACAAGTTTATTAGTGTGTATCTGCTATTTTTTTGCTACCCTCTGTAAATAAAAGATTTACTTGCCTAGTATGTTAGTATTTAAGAAACGTTATTAAAAGTAATGAAGAAATGATGTTTTTAGTGTAAACAAGAGGATAAGAGACAGTTTTACTAACAAGTGCTATATTTTCACTCTTGAAAAATGTATAATGTATTTGTTTTTTAAGTAAGGACGGGGCGCTTTTTTCGCATTGAATGAGACAAATTTGTGATATGGATGTATATTTAGAGAAAAGGGTAGTGGTGAATCTTTACATAATGTCTTTGTAGTTGTAGTGTTGCTTATGATTTTTGGTTTTTATTTACGAAGATACGAGACACGGTACCGTTGGTAACTGAAATGTAGTCTCTCACAGAATAGCACCAGTATGCCAAACCCACGTGCCTCAGACCATAGCAAATTATTAATTTTATTCTTCTTTGGGTAGTACCTTGTAAAGCTGTTTATTTGATCTGCAAAATGGTATTGACTCCATGGCAGATATTATATCCAATATTCACCAAATTGTATTGATATTAACTCAGTTCAATCCACAGATACAGGGTCTTTATCATGCCATGAGTCTTAATCATTTTATTGAACTGCATTTGGATAGACAAGTCTTCTGTCGTCAGGAAGAAGACGCATGACAATCAAAATGATCGCAGTGTTTAAGATGCAAAAATATAATTGGAAAAAGCATTTGAAACCATTGCTACTGCTGTAGCGTTATGAATAAGCAAAGAGCGCAAACTAAAATACATTTACAAACTCTTTTTTAAGTTTAAAAAAATATTTTACACAGAGGTAATACAGGTCTTTTTTTTCGGTTTTTACGACGGAAAGAAAGGAAAGTCATTTTACCACAAACTTCCCGCAACTAAAGCTTCATAAAACCTCAATAAAATAGCGAGAACAGAAAGATTAAAGTTATTTATTACTATATTTTTATATTACCATTGTGTTTTATTCAGGCAGATGTGGCTATTCTCGTTGTCGACTCCGGTAGAGGAGAATTTGAAGCCGGCTTCGAAGCTGGTGGACAGACCAGGGAACATGCTTTGCTATCCAGGTCTCTTGGAGTTAGCCAGTTGGCCGTCGCAGTGAATAAATTAGATACGGTATATACTTTTTTACTCGTGACAATATATTTTATTACTTACAAATAAAGTAACGAGACTGGTAACTTTTAACATTGGAAAGTCGGGTGTAAGAGGAAAAAACCCGTCGTGAACATGGTGTCTTTAATCAAAAACGTCAAAGTGCATTCTCAAACGAGGCGGGAGAGCATTCAGGAAATTCAAAATAATGTTGTTGTATAAACGAAGGATAATTACTGGAGCTCAGGCTCCTTCCAATGAGGGCGGAGATCTCTAAGTGTTCACTTACGCGGAGTTTAATACAACGAATAACAACAGTCAAATCGATGCCACTTGAGCTTTTCTAAGCTGAGTTATTTATTAGCAACTAATAGTAATTAGCCTATCGGAAACGTACCTATGTAATTTGTTGTTCAATTTATTTCTGCTGATTGAAAGTGTATAAAATAGTTTAACGTCATACAAGTTTATCATTGACCATGCTCGCGGAGAGGAGCGAGAGTTTACTGTTAAAGGAAAGAACTTGAAGGTCTCATGTATTTAGTCGTTGTTCATATCCATGGTGCTTTGAGAGCTTAAGTGAGGGTACTGTGTAGCTATTAAATTGATTTGTTGGATACCGAACCCATACACTACCATGTACATTACTGCATTTTCCTTATTGTTCCAGTTACTGATACGTTTGTTTGATTTATTGATGCGATCACTACCCTAAGCATTATGCCTGTTTGCTGTTTTAGGTAAACTGGTCAAAGGAAAGGTTTAATGAAATTACGGGTAAACTGAAAGTTTTCTTAAAGCAAGCTGGTTTTAAAGTAAGTGGTTGCTTTTTTTCCTTTTTTTTCCTTTCTTGTTTCCTTAACCTAAGGATTTAAGTCCATCCAAAGGACTCAAGGATAGTTGTTATGTATTGTTGTAACCTAGTGATATTACGTGCTTAACACGCAAGCTACGAGCATGCGCCTCAGATATAGTCAGTAAACCAAGAACAAGCAGTAATTACCGCTACTTGAATTGAAATGGTATTCAACACGTAAAAACTCCAAATCAGTTGGTTTATCCCATTATTGTTTGAAACTCTTGGTATTCCCTGATTTACAGAACGTCCTTATTGCGTAACCTGTTAACCCATAGGTGAATATTGATAAAAGAGTTAGGGATGCCTATATGGCGGGAAAGAATATTAGCAAAAAGAGTAGCAAATGAGAATGACGTCTATGAAATGAATGGAATGTTGTTTTATAATGTGGAAAAATAATATGGATCAGTAACAATTCAGGTGAGACCCATATGGAGTTTGATTTCTTGTATATTCTGAAAAATATTTCTTGTATATTCTGAAAAATAATTTTCATTAACAACGAAATTGCTCAATGAAAGGATCGGATAAAGGAAAAATATACTCTTACATTAAAGCAGGCGCTGAAAATTTTTATCATAAGGCAACTTTTGTTCTTTCGCATTTCCTATGGTAATTTTGCTTGCTCTTGAAACTGGAAATTGATCAATAATTGATAATAATATGCAATGGCATGATATTTATTACTTTGATGAAGTTGAAAATGCATATCACTTTTATTTAATGTGCAGGATTGAAAAGTTCTGACATGTATTGTACTATTTTTCTATAATTTTTTCAGGTTCACTACTATTCTCTTAGGCAGGTTATAGCAGGTATATTGAGGTCAGTTTCTCTAAGAATGAGAGTAAATGACAGCGTCAAAAGAAGCCCCACTTTTGAACATGTTGAGTAGGTTTTCAGGTACCCCAATATAATTTTTTTAGAAATATATATAATATTTAATAGTAATAGATATTTTTATATTTTTGAAGGATTCAGACGTAACTTACATTCCTTGCAGTGGACTCACGGGAGAAAATTTAACAGAGAGAGCAACAGACCCACTGCTAACAGCTTGGTATAAAGGCTGTTGCTTAACCGAACAATTAGGTATTGTGCAGAGATACTTCAACAATTTTTACTTTCCTTTTCGCTGTTACACCATTGATATTTGTTGTTATTTTTCAAAGCTTCGTTTGCATTTCCGATGCATGTAAATATCTTTTTATTCAATTGGACCCAGGTTATTTATTTCCTATTTTTTACATTTGAATTTTTATTCAGAACCGAACCCCCAATGTCAACCCAATCTAATTTCGTTATCTTGGCTTACCAGTTGTAGCTGATTCAAATTACTATGGACTTTATTTGTATGCTACGGTAGAAATATGAAACGTTTCGTGGTACTTAGGCTCAGTCCTTTCCTTTCCATCCCGTTATGCCTATATAACCATCTTTTACTGTAGTTCGTCCTTGCTCTCTTTTGTAACGACCTGCGTAATCTGCGTATGGCAACTCTTGTAGGAACCCCGATCTTGCTGCCAAACTGACAGTATTCCTTGCCATGAATAGAAAAAAAGAGTAAAAGCAGAGGCCTAATTGAACACTTCTCGTACTACGAAAGATGCCGTGCAATCACCAGCATACTTGGCAGTGGTTTGGCAGTATATGAGAAGTACTGCTCATTAAAATTGTTTAGCACTTTGGTACCGCAATGTGGACGAATTTTGCTTAGATAGCGAGGAATACAGCCAGCCTTAAAACGATAAACAAATAAGCAAACTAACAAGATACAGAACATTTCATCAGGGAAGTAGGAAGGTGAGCGAAAACTGAAAAAATAAGTCGTGTGATAGGATGAATTCTGACGACTCATGGTCACCACTGTCAACCGAAACACCTTACAATGGCAAATTTCAACCCTCTAATTCTTAAGGCTAATTTTGTTGTGCATTACATCGTACAAAGATGGTCAGAGTGTAATGAATCATCATATTCCCAATTAAACTAGATATATATGTATAACTGTTTTGTATACGCCTTCTTTGTAGATAACTTTAAGCCTCCCGTGAGACCGGTTGAAAAACCGTTTCGTATGTGTGTATCCGATGTTTATAAAGGTGAGTGGCTGCACAAAGCAGTTTGTTTAAAATGTACAGCTGTTTTAATTTATAACGGGCACGGATGTTTGATGCTTGATAGGTCAGATGTTCCAAGTAGTAATTCCAGAATAAGAATTTCTTCAAACCCAAACTGACTGACTTGATTTCAAATATTGATCTGATAAAAACTACAAACACATATCCCATACACATATCCCAAAAAAGTACTTTTGTCCCCAAATATCCACAAAAATACTTGCCAAGGGAGTCACAAACAATCTGTGTGTCATGGTATATGAGCGTATCATTTTTCTCGTATACATACTGCAGGTAGATTGCCTATGTTGATGTGTTTATCAGGTCTTATCTACACAGAATTTGGAAGAGAGAACGACAGTTGAATATAGCGAAGGCATGCATGAGGATTTAGGGTACCGTCATAAAGTTAGTAGCGATTTTGCAGAATTCAGAGGAAATGAAATTGCTTTGGCTTTAATCATGAGTTTTTAGTCTGAACCCATTGTAGCTGGAGAGACTCTGTGTTGACTAACCGTCATTGACCAATGATGGATTTTCAGCTTAGTAAACATGAAGAAAAGACTACAAAATTGATCTGTTGGTGATGTTGATGACCTTTTAAAACCAACACAATTTCTGCATCCCAATCCAAGCCCTGGCTGATACTTCCCAGAATTCAGACCCAAACGTAGGTTTTGCCTTCAACAGACCGAAAATTGCTCCAGTCAGCCTTGTTTGTGTATGCACCCCACCGATGTAAGTGATAGACTCCATATTTTATTATTCCCAAGTGTTTTACTTACTCTAGTAATCTTGAAAATTCTGAGCTTTATGTACTCAGAGGAAGCCATAGAGGTAAGAGCTTTATCATGTCTTGAGTCGTAAGCTTTTTCTGAGCTTTTCTGAGCTCAGAAAAAGCTTTCGACCCAAGACATGATAAAGCTCTTACACCTATGTTTTACTTACTTTCATTATCCTGATTAACGACTTCTTTCAATGTTACCGTGAGTTCGACATTTGAGCTTGTTTTGTTTGTAGCTCTCCATGTGGTACAATCATATTCTGTATCGTAAGATACAGACAGACTCTTCAGCTCATATGCAACAACACCACTCCTTATCTTTCTTTTGCTGCTACAACCTCCATCCTGTTAACATGTTTAAACCCAGGTAGTCCGAAACTTTTGCTCTCATGCAATTGACCCCTACCCCGCTACATAGTCCTGCAAATTGATTTTATCTCCACCGATTCAATGAACCGTGGACAATATTTTTTTAATTTTTGAAATATTTATTTATAAATATTTATAAATATTAGTTTGCATTGGTTTTTTGCTCCTTTTCTAATATTTGTACCTCGGGAATTTGCTTTGTTACCGGATGATTATTTTGAAACTCTGTATCAGATTAAGTAAAAGTAGTACGTTTGTATCGAGTTTGACTTATTTTGTATTCGTCGAGTAATTTTTCTACTTAGAAACAGAGAAACTTAGTTTTCCTCGCGCATTTCAGACGGTGGAATGATTTGTCAACCTAACCTTCACAGGATATACTGTAGCTGCTGTTGACAAATTGGATCCTCATCTTGAACGTTGATGGTTTAACAATATTAGTGATACATTTACTCCGAGTTCGACTTATTTCTTTTATCGAGCTACAGATTAACAGTATCACTTGGATTTTATAGGTTTGTCTCTTTTGTTTTGAAAATGTTTCTCACTTAGGCTTCTTGTAACACGGCTTCTGGAAAACACCATAGAAACACCGTCACGATTATTACAGTTTTCCAGATTTCCACGCCTTGCAAAGCATTTATTTTGACAAAGAACAAACGTAAAAGGAAAAGAATTTGAAATGGTCTAAATGGAGAGTTGCTATAGCAACCATTTTTCGAACTATAGTCATCTTGAAAGACAGAGATGTCGAAACAATGCAGGACCTGTTTTACATTATGCACCAAAGTGTAATACATATAACACGACCGTTAGATGTAACTAGAAGAGATTATTGTGTACCTGTATAAGCTTAAAGAATGGAAATATATAGTCCAGAGCACCAACATCGTGGATTTGCCAAAATGTACACATCAAGGACTTCCCTTCGTAAGCTAAATCCCGAACTATGGCTTCGTTTACAATAATCAAATTATTCCTAAAGGAGAGTGGGTGGGAATATGTAAACGAAACCCTGAATTTCAAGGTTTGTGATGACGTTGTAAACGTTGACTATGCAATCGAACACAAATGGGTTGAGATAAAGGGAAGAAACAAGAACTGTTCTTTTCTAGTTGGTTGTCTATGTGACCTACCTTCGAATGAAAGCGAAAAAAGGCAATAGTGCGAAAAATTCGATCGCCATACAACTAAAGTATATTTGAAATGGGATGGTGTAACTCTGATTGAGGGCGATTTAAACATTAGTATGAAAACACATTGCCAATCCCGTTAACTGTATACCAACACTATACCAGCTTTTGGTATTACCAAAGACAAAATCAAACCCATTAGTAAAAATAAATCTCTCATAGGCCATATATCACCAAACATTTCGAAAAAAGCTGTCTACTAAGATCTAATTGCTGCTGAGGAGACAAGTAACTACGAACTCTCCAACATTATCATTAACATCAAAAGCAAAAGTACGAACCACGATACGAAAATGTCCACACTGAAACACAATTAAATATGAACAAAAATATTCAAGATACAAATACCATACCATTTAGTGTTATCTACGGTGTTGACAATTCAAATCTAAAGCTTCTAATTTTCTACCAGTTGCTAGTTAATTACATCAATGTTCATGCTCCTGTCAAGAGAATTTAATATAAAAGATCACCCGCACCATGGATGCTTGATGCTGAAGTTGTTAAAAGACGAAACGAACTATACCACCTCTTCAAACAGGACGTATTGCATGAGACGTATGAAAAGCTCGAAACATATACAAAAAACTATATGTCATTCAAAAGCGAATTTTGTTAAAAGTCATTGTTATAGAAAACTTTACAAAATTATGGAAAACTTAAAAAGATCCCGAATCCGCAACACCGTCGACTTCCTCAAGATATTGACAAATTAAATGAATATTTTGCAAATTTTGCAGCGACGCTAACAAACAAACAAATAAACAAAACAAACCACTTTAGAAAAATCAAATGTTTTTTTACACGTACAAACAGTTGGGCACAGGTTAGACTGCAATCCACAGTTTTGTAGACCCATCATTTTGCTAGTTGTATTGATACTAACTTGACAACTTAGGATTAACGCAAAGCGTGTTTTTATTTCTTAGGCCAAGGAAGTGCATTTGTTGTCGCTGGTAAAGTGGAGTCTGGCTTTATTCAAAATGCAAATAAAGTTCTATTAATGCCAGCTGGGGAGCCTGGGACAGTTAAAAGTAAGGTCCACTGTACTTTTTCATTATCGTGAAGGGCTTTTTAGAAATGGGATCTGTGTATCATCTAAATAGACACCACTGATTATCCTCATGCACCCCATGTTATTCACTGGTGTTATGTAAAAATTTATGGTACTTTTTTGGAGGACTCTGCATTTGAGGGAAGAGAGGAAGTCAATTTGTTGTTTGTAACAGTAGTGTTGGGGTTTTTAAATTCTATTTAAAGACTTTTCTAACTCAAACCTGATAAACTTGTTTTTGTGACGTAAATGGGTATCTCTATTAGATTATAGGAAAATATTTGAAAAATGTTTTTTGAAAAATATTAAAATAAATGCTGCTCCAAACTGGACTTGAACCAGAACCTTTTAAGTTTTATGATCATTTGTTCCTCTCGTTGTACAATTTAAAGTAAATTAATATCAACAACCCCACCTCACCCACCCCCCACCCCCCCACCCCCCCACACACACTTGTAAGGAGGAGTGAGGAAAATTGAAATTGGATAAGAAAAAAAAACTATGACCAAGTAGAGAAGTAAAGTTAAACGATTTCACCAGGTACAGTTATATCAAATTTGACATTTTTGTGCACTGTTAAATATCTACACAATGAAATATTTGCATAAGACATTGTAATTGCTTCGAATGCATTGAATGCACTGTATTATAACATTTTCACAATATTTCTCCTGATCTTTTGAAATAGAACAGAGGTTTTTTTCCTAATTTTTTTCCCAAGACCTCTTACTTTTTGATTCACTGTTCCACCTTCGTTAACCTTTGGAATTTTTAATTCACGGCTTTTCATTGTTGTCCTTGAAACACAATTGTTGTTATTGCCATTTTGGAAAATGAAAGGCTTACCGTTATTTTTACAGTGAAATCGTTAACCCTCAGAATTCCCATCAAGAGTCGAGGGCTGCCAGTCAGATTGCCAAGGTATATTAAGAATCCAGTCACTATCGCCTAAGACACAGGACGTGGCCATTTCTAACACTGCCGTTTTTGACAAAAAATCCAAAACCCAATCTTGGGATCAAAGAGGAAGTAAAAAATTAAACACCCAAGTGTTTATTTTAATATTTTCGATGCTCTTTGGGTAATACAGTAATAAAAGAGTTTTAGAAAATGTTCAGAAGACTACATTTACTTAAGAGCGCGTTCACTTCAATGTAGGCAATGTCAGGAAAACCTAAAATAGTTGGAGTATTTTGCATAAAATATACGAAGTTTTATGAATCAATCGTCAACAGGTGATTTCAGGAAGATATTTTGTAACGATGGCAGAGTTTTTAGTACGTTTGCTATTCAGCCCAGTAAGTGTATGCGTAGAAAATAAAACTTGGACAATAATGATTACATCTTGCTACAGCAATATTGCATATGCTATATGAAGTTGAAAATTGTATTTTGCCTTGAATGCGATACGTTTGTAGTTTGTATCAGTTAACCAATCTGTTTGTTTCACAATCTCGTAAAGAAGACACAATACAGGGTAAGATTTTCTGAGTAAACAAAATATGAAAGGAGTTAGTATTTTTGCCTTCGTAGCTTTGTTGATCAGAGAGGAGCCAGTGAAATTTGCTGTTGCCGGCGATCAAATTACTATGGCTGTCACGGGTGTTGATATGGCACATGTATAGTAAGTATGGTTTCACATGTTTAAGACAACGTTAGAACTCCACCCCAGCCACCATATTTTTATGAAAAGCTTTTTATATGCGTCGTCGTTTTCAACGACTTTTAGGTTAGCCAAAACTCTCACCAAATTTTTCTATGGGTTTGCCAGTCAAGAGTTTGTATCCCCGGGAAGTTCGTGCACATTTCCTGTGACCTTCCCAAATATTTAAACCCTTTTACTAGCCAGTGCCATACCAGTGTCACTGGTTCCTGTATTTTAATTCAGGGAGCTAGGAATGTAGTATTCCCTTGATTGTGCATGGCTTTAGTCTTTAATCTTGAAAAGCCTGATATACTTTCTTGTGTTCCAACTCTCTTTTACACAGCAGCAAGAGGGGTTTTTTATGTTGACTCAAAGTACCCGTTGCGGCTCAGATTAGTTTCCAGAGCCCCTTTTGATGGTTTTCCATAATAAAAACTAATGACCCAGTCAATCAGAAGAATTTCCCCCAGTGAGATTCAAATTGACGCCCACCAAGGGCCTGAATAACCAGCCATTACCGTAATTGTTGATCAACCGTGATCTTGCAATTTCGGAGGCTAACTCTACTAATAAACGGTTTATGATTACGGTACTTGAATTAACGTAAGAGTTGTTTATGTGGATCATTATTAAAGTAGTGTTGAGCAAGCATTGCTGTAATGTTTTGTATTCACGACCATCCACAGATTTAGTGCTTGTTATCTAGTCGTTTAAACAAATTACAATTTTGAGATATAGCCTGAAGTTTTTATTAAGATAAATTGTGGAAGTGTCGTGCCCTTTTCACACATTAATGACAGTTTGTAGCTGATTAAATACTTCACACCACTGAATAAAGCATTAACAGCTACAATATACTTAAAACTAAATTGAATTGAATTTGGCCATTTATTACCTGAATGGCGGGAGCCTCTAATACAAAGACGTCGCAAATGGACTCTTGAAATCCATTGGCAATAATGTTGATAGAGAGAGAGGGGGGGGGAGGGAGGGGCGGTTGAGGGAGAGATGGATGGATGAGTGGGCGAAGGGATAGACAAATGTTTTTTAAAATTGCAGCCATAAAAAGAGCTCTTTGTTAGTAATGTTTTGGAACCATTGTTTTGCTACACTACTTACCTCCCTGTCAAATTGCCCACATACGCCTTTAAGGGCCGTATGACGGCTGACCGTCCCTGCCAGGTAGAGAAGGCACCCACTAAGCCATACTGCTACCATACAATAGTACAGATTACTGACGAACCCAAGCAAGGGCTGAAGGATCTTCTAGTGCCTGCATTACTTTTTCCGAAGGTATGCAGAAACTGATCCGTACATTCTTTCTGTATACATATATTCAAATTCTCTCTGGTCCAGCTATGGAAAACTGTTGTTTACAATGCTTATAATTATATAATTACATACAATGCTTATAATTAATATGTGAATATATTCATGTAATTCGTATGTCATAAACCCTTAAAGCACTGTACCTCTATTGGAGAATTATATGTACATAGGTTATTGGTATTTTTGGTTAGTTATTTATTGAAAACACTTTATTGTTGATCACTTGTTGAACTCCACTGAGTTACATTTTTTTTATTTCTTTTACCAGTGTAGGAAGTATTTTATGTGATCCCATTATTCCAATCAAAGCAACACAGCGAATAGTGGCACGTGTAGTTGTTTTTAATTCAGACATGCCGATTGTAAAGGGGTTTATGGTGAGTGAATATTTCATTCTTTATTGTTCAGAGGAGTGCGAGCGTTGTAAGATAATTAGAGGTCAACTGGGGATGATCAGTTTACTTTTACAATTAAGGCAGACTTAACAGTAAATGAAACGTGTATTGTATTGAAAAACCGAGTAAACTATGATGAATAACTGGTCACTGCCTTTTAACTGTGCTTCGTGTTTCGATGACTATTATACTCCCTGGTAGCGCGTCTGTCTTCCACAGATTAAATTCAGTCTATTACTGAATTTGAAAGTATGATTTATAAATATATTTTCGGGCAGTCACCTTTAGCGTTCTGCCAACCCACTGTCAAGTGTCAATGTCCAATAGATCTCTTCAGGCTCAATCCAGTCGTATTATAGCAACAGGTCGATGATTTCAGAAGATGCCAGCACTATATTCGTAACTACCCTAGCTTTCTCCTGCCAAATTTCGATTAAAGAAAATTAATTACAACCAATAAGTTCACCTGCCATGCACTGTAAAATCCCGTAGGCCCGTCACTCACCTCACAATGCCCGGACATGAATTATAACCAATATTTGCCCTTTCGATGTAAATCCATAGACTTTGATACTCTTCATCCTTTTGTCATTTCTACGTACACAGACATCTATTTGTCACCATATGTAATCTAATTTTTTCAAACACGCAATATATGCATTGGATATGCATGTAAGGAGAGGGAATTAACATAAGCACAGCCTTCTTTAAACGATAATTACCTTGCTAAATAATTACGTTCTTCCTGTTTGTTCAAGGTGGTTTTACACTGTCAAAATTTAAGTGAACCAGCAACAGTCAGCAAGCTTATAAGTATTTTACACAAAACGACAGGTGAAATAACACAGAGGAAACCAAGGTAATGTTTGCTTTTATTTTTTGTGCCATTTTCAGCCAACTAGTTTAACAGAGTTTTGCCTGAGCTAAACTTTTTCTCTTGTCACGTTTCTTCAATAGCGGTATGTTATCTTTTGGGAATACTGTTACGCCGGTCAAATAGGTTTTTAAATGGAAGACAAACTACTCGGTTATTGGGCTTTTGACTGTAAAAGGGCTTCCATTTTTAATTCGAACTAAATTGACCGGGTGATGAATCTTAAGACATTCTGTGCTTCAAGACTAGAAAATATTCCAACATAACACACGGTTCTTGATAGGTGGCAAAACTATATCTATTGGCATGTGGTAAGCACGCAACATCCAAATTCATCTGCCACGCTCCAAAGGTGAAGAAAAAAGAAGTATTCGCAGAGTGATAGGTCATCAATGTACTAAACTGATCCAGGGTTCAGCGGCGTTATGATTCTAAAAGAATTGATCATAATTTTGATTTCTGTCCATGTAGCATGCTGTGGAGTTTTTTTATGCTTTATTTTTAGTAAATAAAAAATGAAAAATTATTAAACAATCTATAACGAATAACGGAGAACCTGATAATGTAGTAGTAGTCTTAGTAATAGTAGAAGTAGTAGTAGTAGTAGTAGTAGTAGTAGTAGTAGTAGTAGTAGTAGTAGTAGCAGTACTACTACTACTTCTTCTTCTTCTTCTTGTGCCCTATCGTATGACATTGGCGACCAGTTTATGCCAATCATTCCTTTTTTCTGTGCATCGAATGACTTCAATCGCTGATATCCCACTCCATTCTGCAATTCTTTGGAGAAATGTAACCCTTTGTCTTCCTCTTGCTCTTTTTCCTGCTATCTTGCCGGTAAGTGTTCGCTTTTCCATACCGTCTTTTCTCATGCAATGTCCAAGGACCTGTAATTTCTTTTTCTTAATTGTTTTCATCAGCTTCTTTTGTGTGTATGCTTCAACTAAAATTTCTTCATTCGTTGTATGACTTTCCCATCGTACTCTCATTATTCTCCGCAGAAACCATATCTCTGCTGCATCGATTCTCTTTTCCATTTCTTTAGAAACAGTCCATGTCTTA
Organism: Morbakka virulenta; assembly: GCA_003991215.1. NCBI lineage: Eukaryota > Metazoa > Cnidaria > Cubozoa > Carybdeida > Carukiidae > Morbakka > Morbakka virulenta. Next base: position 44,993 of record RDPX01000325.1, read on the forward strand.
CTTCGATATTTTAGGACCGGTAACACGTAACATTCCAGTACCCTTAGTCTTGTTGATATGGTAATTTTTGGGTTGCACAAGATTTCCTTTAGTTTTGAAAAGGTCTCTCTTGACATTGCAATTCTTCTTTTGATCTCCCTGTCGCATCTACCGTCTGATGTGATCAAGCTTCCCAAATAACTAAACCAGTTCACTTGCTTAATTTTTGTGTTATGAACCCAAATGTTACAATATGGAATGTCCTTCTCTTCGGTTACTATCATGCACTCTGTCTTTTTTGTGTTGACATGTAAGCCCATTTTTGCACTTCCTAAGACTACCTTATCTACTTGAAGTTGTTCTACCGATGTGACTACCAGATTCGTGTCATCTGCATAGCGGAGGTTATTAATATTTTCCCCTCCTACAATAAGCCCTGGCATATCTTCTAATTCTCTTAATATTCTTTCACTGTAGAGGTTGAATAGGTCAGGTGACAGCACACATCCTTGTCTTACTCCTTACTTTATTTCAACATATTCGCCTACTTGATTACCGATTCTTATAGCTGCTGTTTGTTTCCAATACAGGTTTCTTATGATTCTTAAATCTTTACCGTCTATCTGGATATCCTCTAGCATTTTCAAGAGTTTCTCGTGTTTGACATTATCGAAAGCTTTGCTATAGTCTATAAAACATAAGAAAAGGTTTCTTTGCATCTCAATAGCTCTCTCTGATAACATTCTGATCATAAATATTGCATTTCGCGTACCGCTATCTGCTAAAAATCCACATTGCAGTTTCGATATTTCATGTTTAGTTTTGTTTCTTGTTCGTCTCATCAATATCCTTAACAAAATTTTCACCACATGACTCATAATGCTAATTGTCCTGTGCAGCTCACATTCTGCGTAGCTGGCCTTTTCGGCAATGCAATAAAGATGGATTTACCCAGGTCAGCAGGGATATTTCCATTTTCGTAAATCTCGTTAAGCACTTTAGTTAGTTTAACTATGCCAAAATCACCTATGCTTTTGATTACTACTATTATTACTACTTCTATTACCACCACTGCTACTACTACTACTACTATTATTACTACTTCTACTACCACCACTGCTACTACTACTACTACTATTATTACTACTTCTACTACCACCACTGCTACTACTACTACTATTATTACTACTACTACTTCTACTACTACCACTGCTACTACGACTACTACTACTACCACTACTTATATACTACTATTTCTACTACTTATATACTGCTACTACTATACTACTGCTACTACGACTACTACTATTACTATTACTACTACCACTACTACTACTGCTATTACTACTATTATTACTACTTCTACTATCACTGCTACTACTACTACGACTACTACTACTACCACGACTACTACTACTACCACTACTACTACCACTGCCACTTTTTATTATTAAAGATGGGGAGAGTCTGTTTGCTTCCTTTTGATGATCACAGTTGCCGTAATATAATCGGTACTGATTTTCTTTTTAACGAGACAAACTTTTTTTGTAGATGTTTACCAAAACAATCTAATGCAGTCGTCGAGGTTCAGACTTCTAAACCCATTTGTGTTGAATTGTATAAAGATAATCGAGTTCTTGGAAGAATTATGTTAAGATCAGGTGGGAAAACGATAGCAGCCGGGGTAATAACAGAGGTGAGTGTAAATTGCAAGTCTTAATAAGTTAATTGATCATTGCTGTTGTAACTGTTAAGCCCCTGCATTTATTACTTAAGGAAAATTTCCATTACGAACTTTTGTCGACAGTTCGGAGGGTGATGCATGTATTTATGATGGGATTGTAACTGGACATAAGAAATAATAATTGTAAAAATTACTGCCTACACATTTTCTTTATCTGATAATTTGTAATTTTATTTTGCCTCCCAACGCCGCATTTAGTTCCGCGTTTGCTTTTCGGTTTTGAATCCGGTTAAAGTGACATCAGTTTTTCCATGGTACATGTTTTTTTCTTTATAAGCATAACGTTTATATAAGCATATTCAGGCTCTGATTGGACATTTTCTTAAGCATATGCTAAGCGTATATCCCAGCCTTTTTTTTACAAAACATTACAAAGTGTGATAATTCCTAGAAAAAGATTCAATGAAACGTGTAAACAATGCCTTATAAAATCGAATTAAGAGGTTTTTACTTTTGAAGTGCCTTTTTTTTTACAAAACATTACAAAGTGATAATTCCTAGAAAAAGATTCTATGAAACGTGTAAACAATGCCTTACAAAATCGAATTAAGAATTCGAATCTATTCGCATTGGAAAACTTTTTTTGAATGTTAAAATTTGAAAATAAAACAAAAGGAACGTTAGTTCTCACTGCCTGATGTATTTCATGTCTATACAGTTAGAATAAAATATGTTAAAAGTGAGAGTCAACAAACGAAAGCAGCCAACATTAGCTGCTTTTGGATTCAAGAAAAAGATTGTGCGTCGTGGAATCGAGCAGGAGGTAAAATTGCCTTTGGAAGCAGTGGAAGTTTTGTTTCAATGTAATTACTGCGCTAATCACTTCAAGAGCAGCCAAGGCTTGGCATTCCTTATTAAAAGCATGCATAAAATTATCATTGAAGCTCCACAGAAGAAAAAAAGAACAAACTTGATTATGATGAACTTTTATCAAGTTAAGGAAGTTGTTGATCAAATGGTGAACAGTGTGGTAGCAGCAGAAGCCAAAAGTTTAGGTGCGAGCAAGAACTCAGGGAAAAAAAGAAAGCAGTATACAGTCGTGTACAAGGCAGCTGCAATATGCGACTACGAAAGTGGAGAGCTGCAAGAAAGTGTAGCAGAGAAAGATGGCATCACTCACTCCAAAATTTCTCCATGGTTAAAGAACAAACGATCTATTATGCAAGACGCGGCATCAGCACACCGTAAACGTTTTCGCAAAGGTAGAAAAGTGACTAAGTATATCAATTTATATGATAAGCTTTGGGACAAATTTCAGTCAGCAAGGTCGAAAAGTCACCTAGTGAATTTTGCCTGGCTTTGGAGTAAGGCACGCAAATTACAGGCAGAGATCGATCCAAAAGTTGAACTAAAAGCTCATATTGTCGTGCGGTTCCTACAAAGACATCAAATCAGGATGCAGTCAAAACAAAGAAACAAGAAAAAACACAAGGAGAAAATTCCAGCATTGATGACATGGCATCCAACTTTAAGGGAAAAATGCATCTGAACTGGTACAGCAGATCCAACATATGATACAAAGTGGGGACGATAGAAACCACACGAAAGGTTAAACGCAGATCAATCACCTCTTCCGTTCGTCGTTCATGGGAAACGCACATACGAGTATGTACCACCAAAACAAGGATCGACGCACAATAGATGGATAGCACAACCTGGTGCAGGATTGGAAAAACGTCAGTGCACAATTCAAGCTACATTCAGACAGAGAGGAAGCAACCAAAGCTTGCTGTGATTTTCCGTGGTAAAGGTAAAAGAATTTCAGCCGATGAAAAGCTTGTCTGGCACCCTTAAGTCGATGTGTTTTGGCAAGACAATGCCTGGTTAGACCAGTATGTTTGTATAACTTATTTACAAGATCACTTTCACCTTTCTTGCAACAGGAAGGCTTATCCAAATTTGTTTTGTTACTGGACAACTTGACAGGTCAAATGCAAAATGACTTCAAAGAAGCAGTGTCTGGAGCAAATGGGTTACTGTGGTATGATTTACCCGATGCGACCGATCTTTGGCGGCCGGTAGACGCTGGATATGCTGCTTGCTTAAAGTCCCTGATTGCTATCGAACACAGGGAGTGGTTGGATATCGAAGATAACGCCGAAAGGTGGTTTGGTAATGAAAAACCCTATAGCGCAAAAGAAAGGCGTGTACTGATAACACATTGGGCTGGTGAAGCGTGGAATTCCATGAATGGTGAGCGGTACAACAAATTGAGAAAAATCTGCTGGACTGCAACAGGTTGCTTCATTACCGCAGATGGTTTTGATGACAAATTTATGAAGCCTGAAGGTCTCGAAAACTACCACGTTCCACCACCATCAGTGATTGATGCATCAACCACACCTGCGGTCAGTAACGTTGACAGTGTCCCTTCAGCTGAACCAGAAGAAGAAGACGAGTCGCTTGTTATTGATGACAACATAGAATTTCTTTCCCCTGAAGACGAAGAGGGAGAGAGAAACCTATTTGACTTCATTGACTGCTTTATTGAAAAGTTATGTTAAGAGTATGTGTATACATTATACTTATCATGTTTTAAGTTATGTTTTTTATTTGAATAAGAAGCTGTCGCAGCTTTTGTTACATGCAAAAAGTTTCTTTCTATTGAATCAACCTTAATTTTGACAGTTTTTCAATCAAGTACTATAAAAAATTTGGATCCAATTGTTTTGAAAAATAAGCATAATATAAGCATATTTTAAGCCTGTCTGAGTTTTCTCCATAAGCATACATCAGCCTATTTTCGAAAATGTGTATGCTTATTAAAAAAACATGTAATGTTTAAAATGTAAAAAAGAAACAAAGCCTTACAAATGTTTAAGTAGGTTAAGATGTCAGCTAAACTAGTTTTAACTATGGTGCGGATTAAGCTGATCAACAAAAAAAGAAGCCCTGACTACTTTACTTAGCAAAACTAACATGTTATTTTAGTGCATATTCAGAGCTGCCTGTCAGAAATGGCCTTCAACTTTCACTTTTGCCAGCTTGCAATTGGGGCATCCCGACAACTTTCGTGCTGCTGTTTTAATGACCCAATGAAGAACATTGTCTGCAGCCAAAGGCAATTAAGGAAAAGTCTAATAAGGAACATAAATTGATAGATAGATAGACAGATAGATAGATAGATAGATAGATAGATAGATAGATAGATAGATAGATAGATAGATAGATAGATAAATAGACACACATATATATACATAACTTGCGTAAAGATTAAAGAGGTGGCGCGTGGTCAACGCTGCCGGGTAGTCACATCCATTAAGCCATTTTGAACACCAGAAATAGTGAATACGCTTGTCAACTGAGGACCCGACATGTTAACATGCATCTCACTCCATTTCATTTTTCTTTCTGTGTAAAGTTTCTGTTTTTTGTCAAGTCTTTGTTGGCCCAAAAAGGCTCAAATAACATCAGAAATGTTTGTTACCAAGCCGGTTTTTTTTTCTTTTCAGATCAAATAAGTTGGAAAAGTAAAGAAAATGTTTACACAGCCAGAAGAAAGTACAGATTATTTTCCAGCTTGCTGACTCACCTTTGTGAATTATGACAAATAAAGTAGACCGTGACTGACACAATAATATTTATTTTATCTGCGACTTTATTGGACAAGGGTAAAAACATGGACCCAACGAAATAATATAATTTGTACTTGGATAAATAGCATAATTTTTAAATGGAGATATTTGTACAGTTCATTGCATGTACATCCGAATCTTGATTTCCTATGGAAAAATACCTCAAAAGATAATGCTTCCCACCCATCACTAGTGTTAGACATAACTTTTATTGTTTGTTAAAAGCTGTTAAGATGGTCTTAAAAGCCCTTACCCCTTACAAAGGGGTATGGGCTTTTTCCAATAAATTCTCCACTGTTTTCATAATTAGACTCAAGCCACCGTGACTATTATTTTATACCGGTGGTTTTCAAACTTCCTTTTGCCACCCCCCCCCCCCCCCACCGCCTTCACCGCCGGACAAAAATGCCAGCGCCGACGGTACGACGGTACTGTTAAATGTCATAAGAACTGGTTGATTCTTCAATCACAAACAGTATAAAACACAATTTTAACAAACAAAAATGGTTAACCTTTATTCTTCAATCTCAAACAGCTTGAACTGAACATGAAATAAATTATAAAACTGAACGAGTAATCATTAACAACTACCCTGCTTTGTGAGATGGGTGGGCTTGGCGCCTTGCAATCAACTGGTCAACATCAGGATGAGGGTTTGTCAGGAGCAGTCTCAGATCACCACTCTCTGCGATGTTGAGTTTGTTTCTTTGTTTGGTGAGGAGCCTGAACACAGTGCTGAATCCCTTTTCAACCAGGTAGGAAGTCGGAAAAGGAATGAAAAACAACTTGGTGTCTTTCCACGGGGTTGGGTAGCGTTTTGGGATCGCTGTTTGCATTCAAAAGGCTTGGTAAGAGGTTTTGAACTTTGGTTTCAGATCCTCGTCATTTTGCAAACTTATAAGTTCTTCTTTAAGATGGATTGGTACCTCTGTGCTGGGTTCAATGAACGGATCGATTCAGGGATTCAAATCAGGGATCTCACGAGAAAATAGGTCATTGAATCTGACTAACATATCCCTATCGAATTCCGCTAAATGAGCGCAGTACACGTCAATTTCATCGTGCTTCACTCCTGTTTTATCCTCCAAGTCAGACAAACAAGGAAAATGACGTAATTCGCGACGTCCAAGATTTCTGCGGCAGAGCTGTAACTTTGAGAGGAATGCCGGGAGGGCGGACTTGGCTTTAATTGATGAAGTCTTATCGGCTTGTAGCTGCAAATTCACTTCATTGAATTTGGAAAACATTTCAGTGAAGTAAGCAATATCTGTCTTATTCGATTTCATTTTGTCGTAAAGCTCAGGGTTAGATTCTTGAACAAAATCCAGAACACTGTAAACTGTGTAAAACCTTTTTAAACAGTTACCTTTCGAGCAGGCATTGAAAATCTTCGTCAATTTCAATACAAACCTGATGGAACAGTCTAGAATTGAAAGCATTCGCTTTGATTTTGTTGACTGCAGTAATCACATTCGATAATGATTCATGTAGCTTCTCACTCAAATTCTTTGCCACTAAGTGTTGTTGATCGATCGCACAGTGGACTGTGAGGACTTCGGAACAGCTTTCTCCAAATATCTTAGAACACATTGGCGACCAATCATGGACGGGGCACCATCTGTAGCACACGAGATGATGCTTGTAAGTGGAATTTTTTTCCTGGAAATAGTCCTCCACAGCTCGATACACTGATTGGCCTTTGGTATCTGTTTCCAGGTGGCGTGCAAACAATAATTCTTCACAGACAGACCTACCCTTGATGAAAAGTGCATATGCGAGAAGTAACGATTCCTTTCCCGGAAGAGTGGATCCCTCCAATTGCAAACTGAATTCAATTGTCATCAACATCTTGCAGAGGGTCGCTTCGACGTTTTCAGCCAGTTTTCCATTCGCTGAACTAAGTTGTCACTGAGCAGAATCGATTTTATGACGTTCAGATTTATGCAAGACTTTTAATAATCTCTTTAACTGCAGGCAGAATCACTTCTTCTCCAATAGTGTGGGGCTTTACAACTCTCGCTATCAGCAAAGAAATGTTATAAGAAACCTTAAGACCGTCATCTGAATTTTTCGATGAGTAAATAAACATTGTTTTTCGCTTAAAAAATTGATTTCGAAGAGATTGAAAGAGCGCCAGTTTTACCATATTTATCGGGATCAATCTTCTGTAAACGTTCGAGTTGTATTTTTTATTTCAATATCGAAACAAAGTAAAAGCGTAAAGCCAAGAGAAAATATTTACTTAGAAAAATATGCCACTGTTAATAGAATGAACATTGTAGGTAAGGAACTACAGCAAAGAACATCAGGAATGCTAATAACTGAGCACAATGCTGTTAAGTTCAAGGAAAAGTGACAACCACCTTATTATAATTCCCATCGTGCTCCTCTCCCTCATCCAAGTTTAATTTTGTTTTAACTGTTGACAGAGACAATGACCAGTATTGCAAAGCTCTATTTCTTGAAATGGAGCCGATCCTTTTGCCATATTTTCGACAAAACTTTTACGTACACTGACTGACAACATCTTTAATGTTGTAATTAGTTGTAGTACCTGCAAAAACAAACATTAAAAAATATATATTGAAAATCTGAAGCCCCATACCATGATTTAGGCGATATGTAGGATGGGCATTTGACGTATAAAATACTAAATTTGTCGTCAATGTATTTACTTCCTTAAAGAATTTTTTTTTAACGTAGCATCGCTAAACCTACCATAGCAGATTGGCACATTAATAACTGCGCCTTGCGGATTTGCAAGCTCGTTTGGCAGGATCGGATCCACCTCGCAAGACGGCCCTCCTTATTGTTCAGTTATATCTTTTACAAATACAATCATACAAGTATGAGGAAATACTGGTTTGCCATCCGCTGTTACTGTGTCATTGGCTCCCTTTGACTGATGAGGTCACACGACCTTGCAATCGAGAGTTTCTAAATATTGTCAGAAAGGGATAGGGGTCTTTTTCGAGACAGTAGTACAATAAGTGAAATTTTACAGCGTTTCATCTTTTTTATTACTTGGCATATTTGTACGGCTTTTACTTACGTACATGCCCGACATGCTGGTTTTAGTTAACAACTACACCACATACCAAGCCATATCTATAGAATGCAAGAGCTATGTCATGCGAATGTGTCCATTACTGGTCAAGGGCGAAAATCGGCAAGTGTGGACAACATTAATGCTGAGGGGGGTTTTTTCCGTTGGCAGACGACCACTAGTAGAAGATGATCTATGGATCAGGTCCGACTCTCGTGAAGTTCTGCAATGATTAATTTCAAACGTAGAAACGTAGACGTGAGTAAATGGATCTTCAACATGACCATCTGACTCCTAAAACTCAAGTGACTTCAAAATCCCCAGCAAAAGGCATTTAAAATGTGTTGTAATTTGATATTTTTCCAACCTTTGACTTTTTCTCTCCCTTTCTTTGTTCAGTTGAAGTAAATGAAGGTGTGTCGCAAAATTGCAGCCAAGCTACAAGGGAAAAAAAACCTTTTAATTCTAAATAAGGAAGAAAAACAAAAGTACATCGTATTCTGCCCTCTTAAAGACAGGCGAATTTAGTTGTCAATACCGTTTGCTCAAAAAATATACAGGCTCAAACTTCCGAAAATTAAGGACATGGCTGAGAAAGTACGAAAAACAACACATTTCTGAATGACCTCTTGAAATGCAACGGAAGGCAACTATTCCACCTTCCAAAACCTTTTCTACTATGTCATTGATGTCAATTTCGTCTTTATCGGTCATCACCGTATACATATTGTAGATACTTGTCATTGTCATTACTCGCCCTCTTATCACTTTGGACCAACTTTAAAAGTACATGTGCAAAAATTGCTATCTAATACGCATACAAACGGTTTCTACATAACCTCTGGGTGAGTACGTAAATTTCAATACCATCACCCCTTTCTGGTATGAAAAAATGAATGTAGGAAAAAAAACAATTGGAAAAAAAACAATTTTTATTTAATTGGCATACCTATACAAAGTAATGTTATGGCGA
>RDPX01000325.1:56327-89629 GCA_003991215.1 Morbakka virulenta
ATAATTTGTTTCCTTCAACTTTCTTGTACAGTTTCTGTATTTAAAGGCCAAAACAAGAACAATTTTTTTATTTCGTACAAAGGATAACTATTAAAGACTTTGACGTTCATCTGAACAGAATCTGAACAAAATAATATAACCTAAAATTTATAGTCCCACAACGGCAATCCAATATTAACTTCATCCTACCTTCCGAATACCAGCAACAATTCAACACTAAAGAATGTACCTGAAGCCATTTGACTCAGGGCGAGGCAAACTCAGAAAAACGTGGTAATAATACACTTCAAAAAGCTCAAAGATCTTCAAAACAAATAACCAAACAACATAAGAATCTGAATGTACACATCAATATATTACGTGTCATGACATTAAAACAACAGCCTTGGAGAGTGAGGGACTGTGAATGTAAGCGAGAGAAAGTGGGCAAAAACAGTAATTTCGGCTGTGTTAACAAGTTTGTTTGAGGTTTTTTCCCCTGTTTTCCCCATTTCCCCTCCTTTTTCTCTTTCAAAATATACAAAAAATAACTCATTCCTATCTGCACAAATCCTTGGCAGGTTGAATATATTAGCATAGATGTCTTGTTTTCTGGGCTTTAAAGTTATTTTTTTCGTTGGTACCTCTTACCACACTTGGAGATAATTAACTCCCTTAATGATTACATAGGTATAGTCATCTGTAAATGAAGGCTACTGGTGGGATACAAAAAAAGTGAGCTTTCTTTCCAAGTGATCTTAAGTCAGAGATCATATACCAAAGGCAAAAGACAACTTTTGTTAAACAAATTCTTTATTTACTACATAATAGTAACATATATTCTGGGCATTATGTAAACAAGTAAACAAAAGGATACTTGACAATTTTATTTAATACAAACATTCTTCTCATTGAAAACAACCATACCGTTCAACAAACAAAATGAATAACAAGTAAATGGTGTTACCAGTAGGAATACCCTTTAAAGAAGGGAGTTACTTGCACCTGGTAGCAGACAGAAAGTAAATGCCACATACGACCCACATTTGCATAATTTTATATTTTTGAATATTGGGTAGATGGCATTAATCTGTGACTGAATGGTGTCTGATACACTGGAAGCATGTACTGCAGCCAGTGCCATGTGAATGGCAAGAAGACTATTGTTGCAGATGGGTAAATATGGTGTTTATGGTGTTGATGTTGTGGGGTATTCCTGTTTAAAGCTGGGTGCTTTTTGTCTTAATTTTGATTACATTTTCCTATATGCAATCATAAGAATGCTGGCAAGCGGACAACAGGGAGATGGTAGAATCAGCAAGAGACTCCAAGGTTTTAATGGTGTGTAGGGCCAATGTCTATAGGCGGAGAATTAAAGAAATTAGCTTGGGAAAATGGTTGGCAAGTTGTGTATTGGGTTGGTGACCGTAAAAATATGCTGCTTAGGTGGTAATGTCATAGCTACAAATCAATGGGAAAATCACAAACACAGCATCAGCAAGATTTGTAATGACAAGTGCTTCTATGGTGAAGATGTTAACTGGAGTTCAGTTTCCCTGTGTGTAGAGGAAATTGACCATCAGCTTGCTTGTAATCCAAGTTAAGTGGTTACTGATCAGACTCTAAATAAATGTGCATTTGGTCTGTTGGAACATGTTGGTCCCTATGACTGACTTAAGAAGTATCTTCCAAGAAAGATGTTCATGAAACACTCTGGCAAAAGCAGACTAGTTGATATTGGTACTCTATGACATTGTTTGGGTGGGGGTGTCTGTGAATGGACTGGCAGTGTTGGTTGATTATCTAAGTCAAGGTTTATAAGAGAACAAATCTGAATTTATGTACCTAGATGGATCAGATAAGGTCTTGTCATGAGAAGTCTATAATTATCATGGTGGTATGGCCTGGTGCTGAGATAGTGGCTAAGGCCAGGTCAACCAGTTTGCTTGCCCAATGCCCAAGCAAACTGGTTGAGCACTTTTAAAAAAGAACTGTGAGCTTTCTGCACATTAAGAGACAGATACTGTTGGGTTTGTGGCTCAAATCACTGAAATCAGGGGTCCAGCCCATATTTCTGAGTGCTAGACCTGTTACTTACTTCCTCACTTAGCAGGTGAAGAAGAATATTTAGACTTATTGGTAATGATGTTTTACATCCTGTTTCTTACAGGAAATGCAGCTCCCCAGGAGTACATGCCAAGAAAGCTAGTGGCAAACTAAAAGTATATGGAGACTATAGGCTTATCAATGATGCTTTGAAGATAACAGTTACAAACCTTCTAACATACATAGTTTGTTGGCAATGCTAATGATACATGGTAACCAAAACGTTTTTTACAGCTCTTGATTTGGCTGACCCATTTATTCAATTGTTGCTAGAAAATACATCCTCACACCTACTCACTTTAAATAAATAGGAAGGGTTATTGGCCCCAGAATGAGTAAGTTGTAGTATAAAAAATGTTCTGTCAATATTTCACAATTCTGTTGGGGCTAGCAAATCAAAGTTGCTATATAGATAATATCTTGGTGGCAACTAATACTATTGAGGAGCACATAATTAGCTTAGAGGCTCTTTACCATTGAGGTGGCTATTTATGCATTTCAGAAGCCACAATGTGCATCTTAACTCCAGCAAGAGCAGTAAATAGAACACTTGTTGTGTAAATATACAGTCACACCCTTGTATCCTAAGGTGGATGGTATTCAATAAGCTCCACCACCCATTTTGGTGTCAAAATTGAAGTCATTCCTATAGTTGGTATTTTTGTATGCTGCTTTTTTACCAAAATAATCCCAACAGCTCCATCAAATATATTCACCATTGCAGAATGATAAGTGACAGTGGGCACATACATTTGGGAAGTCATTACATTTAGCTCAGCAGGCCCTGAGTAGCAGAAAGTCACTGGTGCAATAAGATCCAAGGAAGTCTTTAGTCTTACCAGCAGATGCTCCCAAAGATAGTGCTGTCCTCACCCACATGATTGTTGATACATTAGAATATCTTATACTATTTTGACTAATGCAAAGTGTAGCTATGTACAGATTGGAAATGAAAGCTTAATCATCATTTTTGGGCTAGAGATGCTTTATTTGTATATTCGTGGGTGTTAGTTTAAAAACATTCAAAGAATTATTGGTCTGAAGCAGGTATCCCTTCCCTGGTTTCTGCCTACACACAGCATTAGATCCCATTATTATCTATCCACCAATGTGACATAAAATACCAATCTTCCAGTGCTAATGCTAATGCAGACATACTGAGTCATTTTCCTTTGGTTTTCCCAACAGAGTTCAATACAAATGAAAGCTGAGCTGTAGTAAAAACATAATGTGAAAAATTAAGCACCATGACTACTATGATATAAAAATTAAACCAGTTCTAACATATGTACAACCAGGTCTTTAATTCATGACTGATTATTACCTGAAAGAAAAATATAAGCCTTTGTACCAAAAATAATTTCTATAACCTCGCAAAAACAAAACATTATAAGAAAGGGTTATATTTGTGTATGTCTATTCAGATTCCTACAGACAATCATAAAAGTTCAAATGTAATGGAATAAAGAAATATTCAAGTACATACCCACTGATAACCAAATGTTTTTGGGATTTGATGATGTTTGCTTTGCACCTAATATCAGTAAACCCCCACACAGAAAACCCATCAGTAAAGACATAAAACTACCTGCAACAAGACGGGGAAAAAAGAATAATTGGTGAATGTGAGACTACCTTGATATAGTGTTAAAAAAATAAAAACTACATATGGGCAATACTATATAAGTTCACCATAGCTGAAATAAATACATGGCATATAAAATCTGTACTTCCATCTTTTTAATCCACAAATCCAAAATTTCTGATAAGAATTATCACTGTTATATTTTTTCATTTCAATTTTTCCATCTGGAATTGTAACACAACTCTAGTAAAGCTAGCGGGATCTGAAGATCGTTTTTGAAGTAGTCCTTGTAGGTTATGTGCATACCATCTTTCCTTATATTCTAATGCATATTTTTTACAAAGCTCCCAAAAAATTCCTGTTACATCATGACCTCTCGTATTCTTTTTCAGCTAACTTGTAACACTCACTTTTTATGAGGTGTACAGTTTCTCCTATCTTTCCACACATTCTGCAAAGGGGACTGTCTATGCTCCTATCAATCTGCTGCTCTATGTAATTTGTTCTGATGCCCTGTTCCTGTGCAGCACACAACAATGCCTCTGTCTCAGGTCACTTCTGACTAACCAATTTCAGGTTATGCTTTTATTAACTTTTCCTTGCAATTCTCTGTCCATTCATCCTTTTCTGCATCCATTTTTGCTTAAGGTCCTGACCATTATGTCATTAGAATTTATTCTTACTGATGGAACCCTTTGTCTCAACTGTTTCTCGTGCACAAACTCCCAGAATTCATATTTCCACAGAATTCATCACATAGAACCCCAAACTATTGTCCTCTCCTCTAACATAATGTTCTATACTGATTAATGCTTTGCCTTAATCATGCCACTTCAAATACTACCTGTGCACATCAGTCTAAGCATGTAATGCTCCATGCATTGTTATTGTCATCATCATTACCATCATTATCACAATCATCATCATCATCATTATAATTATTATAAAGTACAATTTTATTTCATTCTGGGTATTAAATCATCTACTTGTGGAATTACGACAAGGGTGGTTGAAGTTACCCTTTACAACAACTACCCCCAGTTTGACCTTGGGTAGGGCATAATACCTGTTAGCTTTAGCTAGGTGCAGGTCATCCGCCTTGGCTGGTAGTCCACCTAAGAGAAGGAAAAGTCCTATTTCAAACCTGAGAATTTCTTCAGTGGTTCCTCTTTGATTAGGTGAATTAAAAATGTGATGCATCTGACACTCTTGAATAAGGTCTTTAATTAAAAAACATTGTAGTTCCACAGTCCAATAAACAGTAGATTTAACAATGAGAGCAGTGACAAGTAAGGAGATTGGTGAAAATGGCATTGATGGAGTTAGAAATATTTTTTATGTTGGTGCTAAACCCTCCAACTCTTCCACCGGGTAGCAGGTAGGGCCTAATCATAATCCTGTGACTGCTCCAAATTACTGAAATCACTGAAGAAATTGGATATAACTGATATATTGGGTAGACTGAAGAGAACGAAGAAGCAGTAGTACTAGTAGTAAAAGTAATGGTATAATTATCATTGTAACAAACGATTTAGGCGACTCTATACCAATCACATTACAATTTCCATTTCGTTGTTTACACCATCCAAAACTACTCAGCTCAAAAAACTTTCAAACAAGTTTTACTTAATTAAGTGTCGTCAGTGTCTCACCTGCCTTTATGTACCCAACAGCTCCACCAATTAGAACTATAAACGAGTAGACAAATGAAATATAATCCAACTCGTAAGCCATACCTAAATTCTGTAACATTAACAACAATTACTAACTTCGTTCCTGTTCCCAATGTAATCAAAGTTTATCCGATCCCCGAAAGTCAGACAATCCACTTTACAAACAGCCGCGTTTCTGTTAACCACAGAAACGAGGACGGGGTTTTGTCAGGTTCGAGCCCAAAGAAATGAGAGACATGAATGATGTCATCGTCTTATTGCATGACAGTGTATGGGAAAACAAAATGGTTTTAAATGGTTGGCATACAGCTGTGAATTGTCATCCTGCTACCACTATGTTTGCCTTTTCGTTTTTGGAATTATCATTACCTTTTGCTTGTTTCTCTATATCAAAATCATCATCATCATTTATGCTCTTCGCACTTAGTGCATCACATTTCTTCTCCAAACCTCTCTGTCTTCTGCTACTTATTTCATTATTTGATGATATTTCATGTCAAAGATATTTGTTAGCTTTTTTTATTTTGGTTCCCGCACCTCGCTCAATTATATTTGTTTTCACCAGCTTTAACCAATATAATGGTGGTCTTCGTGGGGTCTCCTCTCCGGTCTGAGACTTTCTTTCGTGGCCTTTTTGGCTGGTGTGTCTTGTGGCAATCTTAGCAAGTGTCCATATCAACTACTTCTTCTTTTTAGGATTACTTTGCTCCATTCGTTTGTTTTTGTTTTTTCACATAATTCTGTATTTCATATCTTTTCCGGCCACCTTATTCCCATCACCCTTCTTAACAAGCTTCTATGAAAAGCCTTTATGTTATTTCCTTGTGTTTTTGTCGATATCCATATTTCATTATTGTATAGAAATATGCTGCCTACTAGTGCATTTAATGTTCTTATTTTGATCTTCAGTCTTCTGCCTTTGTCTTCTAGGGTGTATTTTAATTTATTGTATGTCCTTTTTTTTGTATGCCCTTTCTTCTATTTGTCTTTTTCTGTGCCCAGCAACGATCCCAGATATTTACAACTTTTCCAATTTTCAGGTCCGTTCCTATATATATATATATATATATTTATATATATATATATAATATTTTTCAGTCTTTGTTGCATTTGTTTGTAGATTTCTATTTCCTAGCTTTGATGGTACTTTTTTGACTTGTTCTATTACTTCTACCATGACCCCCCCCCCCCAGCTGATGTCATCTGCATACTGTAGATCTACTTCAAAGTTTCCTGCTGTTTTGCTGTGATTGTGTTCTTCAAGGTGTTTGTATTTTATTATCTCACTGTTTCTTGGTTTGGCATAACTATGGTCTTCTTTATCTTGTTCTCTCTTCCTGTCAAGTGTTGATGCTAAGTACAGTGTGAATGTTACTGGACTCGTGCATATTTGTTGGTATTTCTTTCTCTACTTCTCTTCCACACCTTACTTGTAATTTAACATCTTTAACCAGTATAGATGGCATGTGTATTTCATCTGGTGATAAGATTTCTTCAAGATCTTCCATTAAATCTTCTCGTCTCACAGTATAAAAAGTTTTGCTCATATCTAAAAGCAAAATGTGCATATGATAGCCTTTGGTGACATCTCCTTCTCAATCAATGTTTTAAAAGTGAAAATATGTTCTGTAGTACTTCTTATGTTGTACTTCTTCTCTCCGAATATGCTACCTGGAAAATTGGGATCTTTTTCCTTAATTTCTTGATGGTTCTCTTTAGCATATATATTGTCATTACCTTTCTGGGTACTGCTAAAAGAATTGTGGGTCTTAGATTTCCAGCTGGGCCCTTTTGCTTTCCAGGTTTTGGAGTCCATGTTTTACTTTTTACTTTTCTCTATATACACTATTTCAAAACAAGTGCATCCTAAAGAAAACCTGCCTCCCACGGGAATCCCTGGACAAAAGAACTTCTCCCTTTACAGGAAAGAAGCAAATAATTCGCTGCAGTAAAGAAGTGTGCTTTCATTTTCAAAGCAAAGCCAGCACAATTAAGAGGATACATGCCATCTACTTCATTAAATAATGCAATTCCTTTTTCATTGGAAAATTCTGGATTTAAAAGAATTTGATTTTTAATGTGTTTTTTCTCTCTGTATATCTTACAACAATAAAACTAATGCAAGCAACCTACATAGGCCCAGCTGGTGTTAGTATGGCAATATCTAAGTTTGCATTTATTTAGAATCATAATTCCTTTCCCTAGTTTATTACTATTTCTGTTCCTTTTCTTAAGTTATCACTATTTTTGTAAGTAACGCTCTTGTTGTGAGAGAGCTTTCCTTTAAATATATTGTACACTGACAATCTAGTTGTTTCATACCTTTAGCTAAATCAAAATGTGAAGTGTACAGCAATTTAAGATCTGTATCTGTTGAAAATTTTAGGGTAAAATATGCAATTATAATACTTTCTGTTTGATGATATCATGAGTTGAGAAGGAAAACCAGGGATAAAAAAATCAATTAAGTTTTCAATTTTAGCAAATCAACAAGAAGAACATTTGTATTATCATTCTTTCACCAATTATACTGGACCAGGAGCCAATTCGTTTGTTCTCACGGTGTAATTTTTACAATTTTCCATGTCATTACTCCTCTGCGTCTCACAAATAATATGCCGTGTGGATTATTTACAATATTGTAAAAACCTAAATCGCTAAAATTAGTTAAAGACCTGCTAAAACTAAAAAAATGTGGGTTGGAATTTGACAAAGACAGTGCCTCTATAAGATTTCTCCTAACGGTGCATGACAAATTGTAATTCTATTAAGCTTTTCAAACTGGCAGCATTCTTCAACTTTCTGTAGATAATCTATCTGCTGTTCATGTTGCATTGATTTTTGAAATAAAACGGTTGTGATAGAATTAAAAGTCTGAGGAGGGAGAAGCTAAAAAGGCTTATAAGATACAGGGGGTTACTGCTCACTACCTTACCTTTCTACACATGTTCCTACGTAGCCATACATTGAAATTATTTAGTTCAACAACATTTTTCAAGTTGTAAATACCGCCTTTGTAACATCTCCATCACTTTATCTACGATGCAGATCTAAGTACCTGCTTTGCTACTTGAAACGTACTATTGTACTGGTAACATGGAATACAAATATAAAAATACTGATCTCCAAAACCCATAGTTCTTGCAAATTGCATCATTTTTGACGAAAAAATACATGTTGACATTGTGGATTAGATTATTCATGAGGGGATTAAGCTCTTAACTGAAAAGGAGGCTTAGCTGCATCCCAAGTAATGAAAAGCTTTCTTGGGAATATATTCTTCTTCTTCAATAAGTTCATCAAAAGGTTGTCCTTCACTTAGGAAATAAACTAAAGACATTTCATGTTGTATAGCAGGAACACAAAATCAAGTTTAGTGTGGCTGCACAAAACTCTGAGCCATTCTGTGTATGCAGTCATTTCATTTTTGAAAAACTTAGAATTGGCACCTATGGACAGTGAAGAAACCAGTAACTTTGTTCTTTTAAGTGAAAATCTATTTGATATATAGAATCCAATAACAAAGTTTGGAAAATCGTATAAAAGACCAATTAACCTAGAAAATATATAAACCATTGAGAAGTATTTAAATGAAGGAGTTGAGACCCTTAGGTAAATGATGGACACTTCTGGAACATGTATCAATAAAGACTCCGATTTGCTTTTTCTAACATTCACTAACGCTTCGCTTGCAGGAGAAATTTGTCATGGTGGGACACAGTCAAAAGAGCGAGTCACTGCCCTGGTGTGCTGTAATATGGACGGAAGCGACAAACTCAAGATGCTTGTTATTGGCAAGTTAAAGAGGCCAAGGTGTTTTAAACATGTTCCAGCTCTTCCGTGTTACTACGAAGCTAACCAAAAAGCCTGGGTGACTGCTGAAGTGTTCGAGCACTGAGTTAGGAGACTCGATCGGAAATTTACATCAGAAGAACGAAAAGTTCTCCTGCTGGCAGACAACTGCGCTGCCCACCCCAAGGTCTTCAGTCAGTGGGTCTGAAATTTATTCCAACAAACACGACTGCCAGGCTTCAACCTTGTGACCAGGCAATCATACAAAATATAAAGATGTTCTATCGTAAACGTGTGCTCCGTCGACTCCTTGCACACATGGAGAGTGAGTCAGAGCAGGCATTCCGGTTAACACTTCTAGAAGCAATGCAATTGTTAGTTGATTCCTGGAATGACGTGGCTTCAACAAAAATTGTAAATTGCTTTGGGAAGGCAAACTTCAAGATATACCCAATGGTTTCGACCTTACCATTCCAACCGACCTTGGGAATATCTTCGAAAAGATAATAGGGATGCTCCAGTCTCGCTCCAGTCTCGCTCTAGGAATATCTCACTGCAGACGACGATGTTTGTACGAGCACGTCAGACCTACTAAGTGACCAAGACATCGTTGCTGCAGTGAAAACCCATCTACCCGAATTGGCTGAAGATGATAACAGAGACGATATTCCTTTTCTTGTCTTCTAGTGAGGCACTGCGCAGCATCGTTGCGATAGGACACTACACTGCAAGGCAAGGCATCCATCACAAAGAAGCCCATATTCTGGCGGAGTTAGAGCACCTTGTAACTTCCTCCAAAATAAAATCAATGAGTCAGAATAAAATCAGTGAACTCTGGAAATGACTGTTTCTCAATACAATACAAAATAAATGACTTTATGCTATTATTGAGTTCCTTGATATTGCTTTCATGCATGTACCATTCTTCATTTCACAAAAAAGAAGAATTTTTATGAAGGCTACCCCTCTAGTTAAAATCTGGTGTAATTCTTCGGATTTTTTAAATAAAATTTAATATGCCTTATTATGTTACCATATGTATTGTACGATACATTGTATTTGTTTTGTATGGAAATTATTTAGCAGTGTTCACATAAATGTATACAACTGTTTAAAACAACCTGTGTCAAGTTTAATAAAATGTAATAAATAGCCAAATTCCACGTGTGCACAAAGATTCAATTTGTACTTGAATAAAAAACATTCTATCTTACAGATCAGAATGGAGAGAATTCATCAAAGAGGCCGCCGATGGCTGGAACAGCTAAGGCAATGAAAGAAGATCTCACAATTGAATTCGTGTACATTTCCAAATTTCTAAATGTAAAATGAAGCTACATGAACCCTCCGGTTATAAGATACTTCGGTTATAAGAAAGATTTGCAGAAGTCCCCAGGACTTTTCTTATATCTTCTTCTTCTTCAGCCCGGAGGTTGTAAGTCAAACCTCCCGACCGTTTCTTATAACCGGATTTTAATGTATTTAGAGCCTGGTGGACTATTATGTTGATGCAAAGTGCTTTCCATTCTGTTGATAATATCAAGGTAGTGGAAGTCCAGTTGTATCTATATATACTTTTGCTTTTTAAAAACCTATCAATCTGGTCTTGTGTATGTTTATGCATGTATGTATCTTATGTATCTTATGTATGTATGTATGTATGTATGTATGTATGTACGTATGTATGTATGTATGTATGAATGTATGTATGTATGTTTACAATCCAATGTGCCTTAACTCTTCAACTGTGGCATGCAATGAGTAGTTTTAATTGTTAAGAGTAATTTGAAATGAAATATTTAATGTAACTAAACTATAATACAATGATGCAATGAAGCAACTAAAGAACAATTCACTAAACAATACCAGGGAGTAACAGAAATAAAGCTGATATATATATATATATATGTATATGTAACCTTCACCAACCCACATAAAATTTTAGTTAAAAATAAATGGAATCAAAATTTTACTTTTATGATCATACATTTAAAACACATTAGTAGAAGGCATTGACAATTCTATCTGTGGCAGTTTTTCCTGATGCAGTACTTGCATGTTCTGTAAGTTGAAAGGTCTCATTTTCAGAGGTATTCTTATTTCCAATATTACTAAGAAAAAATTGTTTTGAAATTTCACTGAACATCAAATCAAGACTCTTTGTTAGTTGTTTCAAAACACAGACTGAACCCCCAAAATGCTTTGAATCCTTCATCAACAAGCTGTCTGGTGGATAAACCTCGATGATCCTTGATTTCAACAGTCAGAATATAAATATATATATATATAGATATATAGATATATAGATAGATAGATAGATAGATAGATAGATAGATAGATAGATGGATAGGTAGATGTACAGCTGACTGTCACCAAGCTCACCCCTCTAACTAGCACGATACACAACTGGAATGGCTTTGAAAAGTTTCTAAACTCCTTACTTTCTCTTAGAACCACTCTTTCTCTCTTCCTAAAATTGTCCCTTTAAATTCTCAGTGAGTCTTTTTGCCCCCAATTTTGCACACTTTTTAAATGTAATCAATCAAAAATACTTATTTACTTACAGTAAAAATTCAATCACATGCCCCCCTGATCTTCAGATCACAATTTCTAAATAGGATTGTTAAATAACAAGTTTCGTCGTTTGTTGCATGCTGTTTGCAGACACCCCAGAACTGGCTAATGCCCAACTAATCTCAGTCAGACAGATAAAAGCTCTCGTCTGAATCTCTGGTACCACATTTTTCCTATGAAACATCATCACACCATTTCGATACCTGTCTAGCCTAACCCCAATGCAGCACCATCCTCCAGTGGCTCTGAGGGTTTTGTCTCCAAGCTATATTCCTTTAGATGATCAGTCACGTGTTCTGCTGCAACTACTGATACGTCAAACTAGAGGTTTATTGTGCTCAAGGTTTTTTGGTTACCAAATCAGGAAATCCACAGCTATCTATCGTTAGAGAAATCAAATCGGGCATATAGGGCTGTGCCTTCTTTAGTGAGATCAACAGATCCCAACAAACATTGAGGACAAGAAAAGTTGTCGAAGAGCAGCAGTTAGATTTGGATCCATCAAGTTACAAACAAGTCTCGGACCTCAAACAAGAACATCAAGGTGAGATAAGGAAGCATCTGTTTATTTAGATGTTACAACAGTACTCCAAGCAAGGATAGATTTGTAGAAATAGAAAATCGCCTCAGGTGTAGGTTACCCTCCACCATGACACAAAGAAACAACATTTTCAAGGCAGGCTTACTATTAAATTGAATATAAGATGCTCAAGAAAGAGCTGGAGAAAATGACAAACCAAGTATCTTCATTGATGATCAATCCTCAAGAGGGTAACCAATCTCACCAGGGTTAATACTGGAATGACTTTCAATGAATATTGGAGGGAAATAGGAACTTAGCATTTAACTGAAAGGCATCAGTTGGGTTTTTGCAGCATTGAAGAAGGAAACCAACTATTCCTTTCCATGTAAGTCCGATTAAAAATTTTCCCCACGTTTCACTTGTTTTTGCTGAGTTATCTTGTTGCCAACGCCAGAGTACAAGGTAGTGTCAGCAGCACAGATATCGGTCTTTTTCTTCATTAGCAGTGTCCCTAACATTTGGGGCCTCCAGCATGGATCTTCCGTCACCGCTCTGCTCTGTATGCAAATTGTTTCTCTCTCACTCCTTTCTGCTCCATACCATTTTAAGACATTATCTTGCCATTTAAGCCTTTGCCTTCCTCTTGACCTTTTTTCTCTCATCCCATTTTTTGTGGATCCATTCATGCTTTTCTCTTCTCTGTACATCCCCATACTACCTCAACCTGGCTTTCCTCAGCTTTTCTGTGATAGAAACAACCCCACAACTTGCCCCTATTTATTCATTTGTGCAATGTTTCAGAAGTGGGATTCCCAAGATCCACCTTAACATTACTAACAAATGTTCATTTCCAGTCTTCGAACTTACCGTTACTTCTGTTTTCCTTGCATCTACCGTCAGGTCCTTTGTCTCCAGTGCTTCTTCCCACTTTCTCAGTCTTTCTTGCAATTCCTCCTTTGATGCTATAGTGATCTCAAGGTCATCACCATACAGAAGCTCCCGAAAGTCTTTAAGCCTAACTTCCCTTGACAGCTCATCAATGATCGTGATGAAAAGGGAAGGACTTAATGCCGTCTTTGCTCTGCCTTTTCTTTGCTTCCAGTTTCTCATACCAATATTTGCAATGTGTGCCATTTTGCGTCTGCTACAGCGCTTTCCGTCATTGTTTTTCTGTATTCTGCTTCTGCCTACCCTTCTGTGACTTTTTCAATGATTTGAAAGCAATTTTCTTACTTGTCACGCCTGCTTGAATTATGTCGTCCCACACCCAAGTTTCACTTTGGATTGCTTATCTTCCTTTTCTCCTACTATGTACTTCCCAAACCTCATCCTGGCTCTTTTTTCTCGTAAAACTGTCTGGAATTTTTGTTTATTTTCGTTAAACTTCCATATTCTCAATCTAGATCTGAAATGATTCATTTGGTCTTTTCCCCTTTTTCACGTCTGATTTTACAGTTTATGGCTTGCAGCTCATTTATTGGTCGAATCAAGAAATAGTCAATCTGTGAGTATATTCTTCTTATGCTCTATATGATCAGATGCTCACTTCTTTTCTTGAACATGAATTTGCACAATTTGTTTCTTCGTTATAAGTGGCATGCNTTCCTTTTCTCCTACTATGTACTTCCCAAACCTCATCCTGGCTCTTTTTTCTCGTAAAACTGTCTGGAATTTTTGTTTATTTTCGTTAAACTTCCATATTCTCAATCTAGATCTGAAATGATTCATTTGGTCTTTTCCCCTTTTTCACGTCTGATTTTACAGTTTATGGCTTGCAGCTCATTTATTGGTCGAATCAAGAAATAGTCAATCTGTGAGTATATTCTTCTTATGCTCTATATGATCAAATGCTCACTTCTTTTCTTGAACATGAATTTGCACAATTTGTTTCTTCGTTATAAGTGGCATGCTACTGAGTTTGTACATGTTTTCAGGGATAGAATTGGGATAGGAGAGAAATCATTAAATAAAAAGATTACAAAGCAAACAAAAAATCAAATAAGAAAAGTAGCGTTCTGGGTTTAAGTGGCTTCAAGCCTTGTTTAGGATGGAAGATTTTTAAAAATCCAATTAATTCTAGCGCTTGCGCCACTTCAAGGACATTTCCTCCTTCCTCATTTTATCTTCCGTACCCTATTTTACCACTTTCACTCCCAAAAGCTTTTCTTACTTTCCTAGTACGTCCATTTGGATATGCATCGATCAACATTTTCTGTGCACCTTTTCTGCTCACCAATGCTTTTAGGGAAGCCCAAAAGATTTCCATTTACCCATAAGTACGCTTAACCTCTAGAGCATGCACTGAAACTACATTCAGAAATTCTATACCCATCAAATACTTTCCTATCATCAGTCTATCTGAAGCTCTTTTGCCTTTCACTGCTACGTTTGCATATTCTACATTTACTCTCACTTGCACATCATTTCTTCTTTCTGCCTGACACACTACATATAACTTTACATCCA
Source organism: Morbakka virulenta (assembly GCA_003991215.1). NCBI lineage: Eukaryota > Metazoa > Cnidaria > Cubozoa > Carybdeida > Carukiidae > Morbakka > Morbakka virulenta. Next base: position 71,026 of record RDPX01000325.1, read on the forward strand.
TTTCCAAGATTCTTCATTCCATTGTTTTTCCATCTGACCTCGTCTATACACATAATCTGCATGTCTCCCTCTTGATGCAGCCAGATAATTCTCTACCTTAATAAGTGAGTCTTCCACAGATGTTTGTAAACTGAAGCAATTTAGCAGGACAATCATTGACGGAATGAAGGAAAAGAGTTAGACCAAGAATAAAATCTTGAAAAGCGCCAATGCCTTTTTAAATTCAGCTTAAATTTCAATTTGTGTAAATTCTGGATAAACAATTTAAAAGCTCTGGAAACTTCGACTGCTATGCGCTGTTGTCCCTCTCTGCGAACAATTAATGGTGCGTGCGTGAGACAATGTCAAAAATGGCTTCCCACGATATACTGTGCTCCATCTTCTAAATTATACTACGTTAAAAAAATTAATACTCCAAGGGCTGTGGCATAGGTTATTTCTCTACCTTTCCAAAGTAGACAGACAAACCATACTTCTTATTTTTGTCAAAAGTGAAAACTAATAGTAAAACCAAAAACACTATGCACCACTTCAACGTTCCAAGGCGCTATCTAGTTTTTCACTTGTACTTCAGCATTACATTTCAAAATGTTGATAAAAGAAAAATAAATAAATAATAATTAGATAAAAATAATTTTTTATGTTAACATCTTGGTGTAGAGAAAGAAATGTTACAATAATTAAAAACAGTCGTTTTCAAACAAAGAGTTTACGACGACCCGAAAGTTGGGTCATAGTGGCCAATGAAGTATGAAATATGATTTCAGAAAGTCAAATGCTCTTATTTTCAACAGTACTATATTAATTTTTGACTCCTTGCCAAAAATTAGTTGTTGGAGTTGCGAAAAAAGCTCAGGTACCATAATTCACTTCTGTTTTACTCCTCCACTTTTCTAGTGGGCTCTTGATTACGTTTGACCACAGAAATACAAGTATCTTAATGCTTGTCACATTTTAAAATGAGCCACACTGACATTCTCAACAGCAGTTTTCCTGCAGAGGGATAGACCACCAGATCACAACTTCAGTTCACTAAACAAACGTAAATTTCAAATCATCCAATTACTAATTTTCTTGGCAAAGAACCAATCCATTTACCAGCTTACAGTTTAGGTTGTATGAATTATTCAGCCTCCATCATGTATCATGTTTCCGTGCTTTGATTGTAAATTAAAGTTCCCTTTATGACTTTACGGTGTAGCAATTCACATCCTTTAATCAAAACTATCACTTAATTGTATCAAAAAATCAAAGGAAGACTCATTCCGAAATAATCCATGTATACAACTTTAAACATCCTAGGTTTTTTGGTCAAATTTTGTGTGGCACGGGTAAAAACGTTTTTGGATTGCAGATCTACTTTAGTGCCAGCCTAGTTTTTCATATTTTGCAATACTGTTAATTTATGTAACAAGTTGTAACCTGAGTATACGGCAGTTGGTTGATTCTCAACTGATTTTTAAGTTTTTGTTCCAACTTGCAACGACTTAAGGAAGTCTGGGTTAATAACATTTACGAACTGGATATGCATATGCCAGCGAAATCTATACATATCAAATCCAAATAACGCCTGGCGTGTCAGGGCATATATTTCAATTGCAAACACATTAGTAGTTCTGCAATCATGTCTTCGCAAGTTGTGCAAATATCAACACTAAGACAATAGACAGAGCATGGCATAACCATTTGGAACGAGAGGTACTCCCAAAATAGCAACTACCATTTCGCCTAGTCCTAAAAATAGTACTTGGCTTCAACCCCCGTCCTCCCGAGCTTGACTTGTCCTCAAATTCCTTTAACATTAAAACTTATTGAAGCTAAAAATTAAGTGGTACAGTTGCTTATAACAATCTTCAGGCCCGTGATAACAGGAGGGTGTTAAAATAAACAGAAGGGGGTTTGATTTTTTAATAAGTGCACTTTTTAATATTGATAACATGCACAAGTGGCGTGAACATGTGTTGAAATGGATATAAAACAAAGAGAAAAAAACAAAGAAAGCGCTTTTAAGACCCAGCCCTGACCATTTTTACAAAACGAACGCAAGCATTAGCATCACCCTAAATGCAATGTATTTCGTTGTTTTTCTTTTATGTTTTCCACTTACTCTTTAATATTGTAAATAAATTCCCATTGTCCTTGTCCATGACTCAGTTGTTTTATACCGTGTCTACCGCAAAAATTCTTCGTTGTACTGCTCTTCTTGCTTCAATATACATTGATCTTTTTTAGGTGGGCCTTGAACAGTTAAGACGTATCGTTCTCCTCGAATACTCTGAATGTCGTCCAAAAATCGTGCATCCTTATTGATTCCTTCATCGTTGCAAATATTTAAAAGGGATGTGATGCGGTTTCGATTCCCTCTCACATATCCTGTTGGTACGTTCCCATCATTATTCGCAATATTTCTTTCTGCTTCTTTTGTGTCCTCTGCGTCAGCATGTTTCATTACCATCATTATCATCCATTGGAATAGACAATTCCTTTCATCATCTACAAATGCTGCCCCTTTCTATAGAGAAAGAAGAGTAACTCTGCTCCGTCATCGCTATTTCGTCTTATTCTTTCTCTAACAATCATACCTGCTCTTTCAAGCATTTCGGGGTCTCTTGACCATTCTTTCCTTCTGGCAAGACCCTGCTAGTTGTAACTTCTCGTTTGTATAATTCTGTTGCTTTAGCGACTCGGAACAATCTTGCGCCACTCATGATTGCAGAACGAGTCACACTTCGATCATAAAAATATGCAAACACCCGATCATACATTCGAAAACCCCAGTACGTTTCTCTCAGCTCCCCGGAGTTGGTGGTGGGTATTTAGTATATTTTGCTGCCGGAATGTGCACATTTCCCCGCATGCCGCTTTTGCAGCATATTTTTTCCTAACGTCTGGTATCAAAAAAGGCAATTTTTCCAAAAAACCCCAATAAACTATACTTCGTTGGGGCAATTTAGGCAACTTTTATTTTACTTTGCACCGACTTTTTATAAACCCGGCTATCATTTCGAGTAAAAAATTCTCAACCGGATGAAAAAATTATTTCTTGTGGTGCACAACCCCATACAATTAGCAGTAGTACCCCCGGGTATGCAGCCTTCATACGTATCTTTCACAATGAATGAAGGCCTTGCGACGGACTTAATTTATGAATTAATAAACATGCCGCGGCTTTCTGAATGTTTTACTATTCCTATGCAGGTAAATCCGGGACGGACATGGCAGGAGCGACGTACATCAGGAGTATGTGGACATGTTTCCTTTCGGGGCGACTGACCCCTACCGGCGCGTCCCAGGTGGCGGATGGGGAACGGCCTTCAGATATGGAGGTTAACTGCGAATAAGGCTCCGGCCAAATAAGCAGTCGCGGGCCAAACGCCGTCAGACTTCGAGGGCGAGTCAGGGTTGCTCGGGTGGTGCCGGGCAGCTCTATAAAATTGTCTCAAGCCTTACGACGGGTCTGGCGGGCGAGTCAGAGGCGCCCCAAAACCTCTAACCAACCTCGTCATGGCAGCAGACGGATCGGGAAGGAGAGCAGACGGATTGGGAAGGAGAGCAGCCGGAAGGACTTCGGAACTGGTCGACTTCACCGGGGTGTCGGGCAGATTATATCAAATAAGATACAATGGTCGAGACCTCCGCTCGTAGGACGGGTATTGCGTTCGGTGGAAAGTAATTGCAACCTACCACTTAAAATTTTGCTTTGTACATCATGACTAGACACACCTCGAACAAGAGTGACCGACGTGAAGGGGGGNTCGGTGGAAAGTAATTGCAACCTACCACTTAAAATTTTGCTTTGTACATCATGACTAGACACACAAATCGAAAAAGAGTGAACGACGTGAAGGGGTGTTCTGCACACAGTAGGACACCCTCGTCCGGTAGGGATGCCCATGTGACGTAGGTGGCACCAGATCGTCATCCAACTACTGCGGAAATTATGAAGCTTCGAAACCACAAAATAAGAATCGGAACATGGAACGTTCGTACATTACTACAAAAAGGAAAACTAGACAATGTGAAAAGAGAAATGGACAGACTGGACATCAACATATTGGGACTATGCGATATACGATGGCCAGGATCCAATCTTATCAAATCTGGAGATCATACATTTATCTTCTCAGGGGGAAATAAGCACGAACGAGGAGTTGGAATATTATTGAAGTGCGAATCAAAATCTGTCAAAGGATATTGGCCTATTTCAGACCGTGTTCTGCTAGTGAAAATAAGGAGTGTACCATTTGACATGAGCATAATACAAGTATACGCCCCAACATCAACTAGCAGCGAAGAAGACATTGAGGCCTTTTATGATGACCTAGAAAAGGCGAAGCAACAATGCAAAATACAAAAAATAGTCATCACCATAGGAGATTTTAATGCAAAAGTCGGATCAAACCAAATCGAGGACATTGTAGGTCCGCATGGATTAGGAGAGCAAAATGAAAGAGGAGAGAAACTCGTAGAATGGGCACAGACAAATGGTATGGTAATCACGAACACTCTATTCACTCAAACTGCAAGGAGGAAATGGACGTGGAAAAAACCCGGAGAAGCGGCGCAAAGAGCCAAGTCGACTACATTCTTAGAAACTCCATTTTATTTGCGAAAACGTACCCAGGAGCAGATTGCTACACTGACCACAGACTAGTCATGGCAGGGCTGAAACTCAAACTGAAAATCATCAAACGAGGACAACGGAAAGTCAGGCTGGATTTAGCACAGCTAAAAACGGATTCGAAACTTCGGGAAAGGTATCGAGTGGCAGTCCAAAACAGATTTAAAGCACTCGAATGGTCACAAGACATTGAACAAAATTGGGAAAATTTGAAATTGTGCATCACAGAAACAGCTGAAAAGGAAATTCCGAAACAAAAATCAAAAGCAAAGCAAAAGTGGATGACCAACGAAATAGACACTAATGGATGAGCGCAGATTAGCGGAGGGCAATAAACTGAAATATGAAAAACTGAACGATGAGATCAAAACCAAACGCAATAAAGCGAAAGAGGAATGGCTGGAAGACAAATGCAGTGAAATTGACATTTACAAAAGATGGGACACCAAAATACTTTACCAAAACGTTGAAGAAATCACGGGAAGGAAAAAGACTTGCTCAGCAACAGGATGCTTGAAGGCGAAGGACGGAACAATAATTGTGGAAAAAGATCAAATACTTGACCGCTGGGCGGAATATATTAAAGAACTATTTGAGGACGAAACTAGGGACGACAACCACAGGGTCAAGAACAACTTTGAAGGCCCCCCAATCTTGCAAGACGAAGTAGAAGATGCCATGAAGAAAATGAAAAGAGGAAAGGCAACAGGCCCGGATGGCGTCTCAGTGGAACTTCTTGAAGCATTGGACAGCTTTGGGTTAGCTACTCTGACTGATCTCCTAAACGATATTTACAACTCTGGCAGGCTTCCAGAAGATCTTTACAAGTCAGTTTTTATAGCTCTACCCAAGAAACCTGGCGCTATTGAGTGTGAACTGCACAGAAAGATCAGTCTTATGAGCCACGTCACAAAAATTCTACTGAAAATCATCATGATGAGAGCGAGAAGGAAAACAAAGCCTGAAATAGCAGAGGAGCAGTGTGGTTTTGTGGAAGGCAAAGGCACAACAAACGCCATTTACACTTTGCGAACTTTGATTGAGAGATCATTGGAGGTGCAGAAGGATGTTTATTTGTGTTTCGTTGACTACACGAAGGCATTTGATCGAGTGAAGCACGGCGATCTCTTCAAACAACTGGAAAATCTAGAAATGGACGGAAAAGACATCAGAATCATTCAAAATTTATATTGGGAACAAAAAGCGGCGATGCGAGTGGACAGTGAAACGAGTTCTTTTCAAAATATCAAACGAGGAGTGAGACAGGGCTGCGTGCTGTCACCGGATTTATTTTCGTTGTACAGTGAGGAAATAATGAGGAATCTAGAAGAGAAGCCAGGTATCAAAGTCGGAGGTTATGTATTCAACAACTTACGTTATGCAGACGACACTGTGTTGATCGCAGAAAACGAAGCTGACCTACAAGAACTGCTGAATATTGTAGAAAAGGAGAGTAGACAGAAGGGATTAGAGCTAAACAGCAAAAAGACTGAAGTAATGGTTGTCAGCCGTCAAAAGGAGATACCTGTATGTGAAATTTATACAAACAGAACAAAACTGAAGCAAACGAAATCCTTCAAATATTTAGGCACTCACATCACATCGGACGGAAGAAGTGACACCGAAATAAAATCAAGAATAGCACAAGCGAAATCAAACTTTCAAAAAATGAAGTCTGTTCTAACAAACAAACATCTATCTATTGACACCAGGAAAAAAGTGTTGCAATGTTACATTGAACCTATTCTTATGTATGGATGCGAAGCATGGACGTTGAACAACCAGATGAAGAAGAGAGTAGAGGCGGCAGAAATGTGGTTTTACAGAAGAATGTTGCGCATACCTTGGACGGAAAGAAAAACAAACGTAGATGTTTTAAAAGAAGCCGACACAAAGCGAATGCTAATTAACAAAATTCGAAAAAGACAAGCAAAATTTTTTGGACATTTTATGAGAAAATAAAGTCTTGAACACCGAGTAACAACAGCTAAAATTGATGGGAAAAGAAGCCGCGGTAGACAGAGAGAGATCACCGACAGTCTGGCCGCCTGGATGGATGTGAAGTCAACAACAGATTTGCTGAGAGCCACTCGAAACCGAGATGTGTGGAAAGTTGTGACCGCCAACGCTGAACAGCAGGGCACCAGATGATGATGATGATGATGCAGGTAAATAGAAAGATAAAATTCTGTATTATTTAATGGATCAACTGGACACTCTGTGCTACTTGCTGCCTCTTATTAACTCAGGTTGTTTCGCTGCCCCAACAAGCCTGCTATGGAACAACTTTTACACTAAACGAATGTGAAATGCTTTTTTAAATCATCCGGAAAGAGAAGTATTCCGTGAAGGCGAGAGTGATGAGGGGGAAAAAGCAGGAAAAATAGAAACACTTTCTAATTTAAGAAACTGGCCACTTGGAATAAAAATGATCTGGGTGGAAAATTTCCTAAAATGTAATGGGTACGTAAACGCTTATTCGGTACTCGAGAGTATTAACAATCCACCTCGTACCCTAAGCAGTATTCGGTCTGTGCAGGTACCATGAGTAGTAAGCTGAAGAGTGTCAAATTTAATTGGGCACCCTGAATATCGCTATCAAACATACGTAAACGTGTTCATAAGATAACCAAGTTTCTTGGGTACTGAGTACTGTTAGGTATGCAACAAAAAGCAAGGGTGAGGGGTGAGGGGTGGGGTTGAATTAGAAATTGTAAGCCAGCTCGATTCCAGAATGGTCTTGTGAGCACGGAGGAAATGTTTTTCAAGGGTCAAAACAAAGGTCTCGGCTATTCTCTCAACGCAACAAAACATTTCCCCACATGAAAGGTACTGAGGCAAGAGGAATGCTTTGATACATAAAACGAAGATCATGGGGGAAGAAGTAAAATAAAGTAAAAAAGAAGTGACATAAAAAACTGATAAAGTTCACTTCCGAATGGCGTAACGACCCGCTTTAGTAAGCACTAGCCAAAGTAATCAGTTCGTGTTCTGTAAAGACAAGAAAAGTCAGTTAATGTCTTGGTGTGGTGACATATATTAGCCTTCCAGCATTACATGTTTACAGCAGTACTACACACTAGTCGACAGCAACATGATTTAAATACATTCCTTCCCAAACGTTAAATAAATGCTTCAAGGTCGCAGTTACATTAACAATAACGTGAAATGAACAGTTACGAATGGGAGGGCAAGAAAAACCCGACAGTTTTATTTGGAGTTGTAAAAATCTGCTTTCTTAATATCCCTTCAATTTCAAAGTATCGTCACTCAATAATTCACACCGTCCATATAACATATTTATCATACAAAGTAAGGATTAAGAGCATGCGGAGAGTTACACTGGCTAATTAAGAATAGGAACTGTTAATACCTTAACTGAACTCAATATCAAAGAAACCAAAAAAACAAACTACACGAGTTTAAAGAAGGTATGTAAACAAAAGGAACTACTAAATGAAGGTACAATAAAAAAAATCTCTAGATCTCCAGCTAGACCGGACCACGACACCAACATGTCCTTAAGCTACGGTCCTCATAATACACAAGACAATTGACTCAAAAATACGATATTAACTTAATACCCGTAGATATATTATCCTGATATGTACAGCCACCAATTATATGCTTAACCACAGCTGTAGCCCGATGTTTTTATCAAAGTAAATCTGCATTACTTTGGCTCCTGGATTACTTTTCTAACAACGATACAGCTGGATTTGCTCAAGATATCAGTGATAAGTGTCAATCTGTATGGCTGACTTTCCGACAGCTATGGAATTAGTCCTAGCTTGCCATAAAGCAATACTGCCAGTTATTGATAATAAAACAACTACTTTAATTTTGGCGTGAGTTTGCACCAATGCACATCCGCCACCACCCAGAAACCGTGGTGTGTCTCCCGCTATAAAATAATAGGAAGGTACCTAGGCTGCAGATATGGTGGGTATTCCAATTGGGCAACTTGCGAAAGTAAAAAAAATCCGGAGTGTTACTGCCCCCAAACGTAAAGAAGCCCTGACATATAACCCACTGAGAAAATAAAACATCAAATAATAAAGTTCAGGAAAAGAGTGCCTATATTCTATTCGATTACATATAGTTTTAATGTTAATACGAATACGAAAATAAGCAGTTGGCTACTAAACTGGTTCAAGGCAGCTACCAGCGATGGCCATGCTATACCCATGCCGTCCGACTAAAGTCGACAATAAAAGCCTAGATTTCCGCTCCTTTTATCTGTTAATTAACTGAATTTTTATAGGAGTAAAGCGTAAATGGCCTGCAGTACTACCCTTATACCAGGCTTCCATTTAGTTGTCTAAAATATTATCATGTCACCTGGTGCGTGTCAGTTTATCAAAAGTTCTCTCAAGAACCCGTTTGGCCTCACAGTTGGGGAAATTCCGCAAGTCGTAATACTGGGGTGCAATACGAAGAAGCCTAAAAAGGAAGAATAAAATAAATACATAAGCTATTTGAAAGATATTCACCACCACACAATATGCAGACAAGGGTTCTTAACCCTCAAGTCAGGTGATGCTACATTTCTATTTAAAACGGTATAATGATCGAGGCAATACATTGCTATATTAAAAATTAAGAAACGTCTCTTGAAATATTGATGAAACTCGAACCCTACAGTAAAAATGAAGCCATTTTCTGTTTACCGTGTAAGAAATTAGGTTTTTCAAGAGAAAAGAAAAATTAAAAATTCTATCAACAGGCAATTTTTACCAGACCTTCCCGAAAACCTAGGTATGCGTTAATAGCTTAAAAATTACCAATTGTTACGCATCCTTCCAATAAAGGCACCTGTGCAATAATTTTTTGTGTGAAGGTTCCTCTGATTGCAGTGTTAAAATTGACATTGTTTCACTCAATAACAACAGAGTGGCGGCTTTAAATTTTTTTCAGGCGCGCTCTTCAAAGAAAATCTAACCTTGAGCAGTCAGATTTCTTTTTGCTACTTCTTATGCAAATTCAAAACTTTATTATTAATTATTCTTTTGAGGATCACAACAAATAACGGGTACATATTGACAAAATCTGTATTTTGAACGGTAAGACAGTTAATGGGCAAACGGGTAAATGGCCAAACGGCTGGGCTAAACCCCGTGCCTCTTGGAAAATAGCTCTTAAGACATAAGAGGCCAAACCTAGCGCGCTTATGCACGTAAGCAAGGACTAGGCATAAAAAATGGTGAACCGAAATAGGAATCGTTCGCAAATGACGTCTACCAATTTTTGGTCATTTTTACCTTTATCCGTCCTCCTGTCAACCACTGTCAACTTTGGGTACAATGACAAACCTCCCTCCTCCTAAGTTGACATTATTTTCAAGTTAGCATCCCACCGATCAAAAAATCCGATGGTTGTGTACCGTGTCCCAATAGCCCCTTATACTGTGGCCTTTATCTCCATTAAATTTATCAAATTATGACAATCTCCAGTTATTTTTATACAACAATACATCAATAGGTTGTTTTCTAGTAATATACAAATGGCCTTAATTTGTTTTTCTGTCTTTGCTGTTCACACGATATATAACTGTCGATCCTATCGAATATGTCACTAACTGAATTCATATACTCCCGCGCCCACGCACGTTCAATAAACCAAACAACTATAAACATAAATTAAACCATAATGCTAAATCTACAACACGAGTCTATAAAAACCCTTTTTGGACACCGAAAGCCTAATCAGTGTCGCCTGAAGCGATTACATAATATATAAACTACTGTGTGGTAAACACTCACCATTCGGCCTTAACGTCAGTGCATGTTCGTATATAGTTCTTTGTTGTTAGCACAAATTCATTGTATACAACCCAATCAGGTTTGTGATCCAAACATGTGGATGGGTGAAGCTGAACAACCTATGACCAATAACAAACAATATAAGTACTCCGTACCGCCAATATGGGATCAACAAGGTCAACTGAGAAATTTCCTTGTAGCTGTAACCAAAACAAAGATTCACAGCACCAATAAAATGGGAATTAAAATGAACATCACAAGATTAAAGAAGCAAAAAAAAACAAAGAAGAGAACAAACCTCTAAAATGAGATTGAAAAGCGTTGCACAGGAAAAAATCCCTGAGAATATACTAATAAGAAAACAAGATATCGTGTTTGCAATTACAGAGTGCTTATCTTTAGAGCGAGGCTCGTATTTGTGCAACATAGGAAAGCGGGCAGCACTGCGTTCTTAAATGGCTTTTTAATACACCCAGTACCAACAAAACATAAAATGCGATGTCACAGACAAAAGGCGAAGTCAAGAAAATCCATTTGTACAAATGTCAAAAATGTATGTACACTGAACTGGATTCGAATCAGTGCCCATGGCTACAATGCCCACGTACTCTAACATTTGTGCTATCAGTGCTCATTGTTCATCAGATTATTTTTGCAACCATATCTTTCACTTACGCGGGAGTTTCTTTCCCTATCTTTGGTGATCTCATTCTAATCATACATAGGGGGGCGATCTTCAAGAAGGACGAATTTCCTTCCAAGATCAGGTCAACTCACCCCAACATTCATGGTTAGCAAGGACATTGTAGAATTAATAAAAAATAAGGGGAGAGAATTGGACATGGTAGAGTTAAAATTTAGATTAGAAATTTTTTCTACAATTTCAAATTCTCTCTATCTTAAATCTCCGGTGAAGGTTTACAATGTGTAAATGCACTAAGTAACTATCACTAACGTCGGAAACAATTATCTTATTTACGGCATAAACGTCGGAGTAAAAGTATTTAACAGAGGATTTCGCGAGATCTGTATACATAAATAATAAATTGGTAGAATGACGGCGCAAGTGTTGCTAATTACAATGGTGGTTTAACAAACAGCCTTTTAAATTAGAAGGAGGGGGAGAGGGAAGGCAATAACTGACTTATAAGAATACAAACTAAAAAAAGGAGTATTTTGTCAACTTAGATCAACTTCTAACTGTTTAAAACACTGTGACGCCAGTCACGAAATACTACACAGAAAATAAGTTGTCCTCGCCTTATCTTACTGTAACCCAAAGTACGCATACAAGGGCACCACATCGGCATAACAGTGGATATACTACTCAGGTCCCAGTATTTTTATACCACCAAAACATGCTTTGCGTGTTTTGCTGTCCGTACAAATATTTATTCAAAATACTTCAGAAACAATCATAGGAAGGAGATTCATTCGTGGTTATTTCGAAGGCGGATCGCAATTAAAATAACAAAGATGAAGATGTGGAAGTTTTTAAGTAAATGAGAACTACCTAAATTCAGCGGGATTTCTTTAAAATACCCCTCTGTTTCACACTTTTACTCTAACATACGTCGAGGCGAAATGAATATTTCCGAACAAGTCTCAATAAAACCGTATTCGGTCGTTGTGCAATGTTCTTAACACTCATGATGCTTTGGTATCTGAGAATTAATATTTTTAACTCCATTCACTGCGTTTTATCAATAACCATTGTTGGTTGGATAAGGGCAGCTAACTCTAACTCAATAACAAAAGTACAATAAAAGTAATATAATAGCTCAAAAGCACTGTCTCACCTGGTTGTCTTTCGCAGTCAAATAATGGCCACTTCGTTCCAAATGTGCCACCTGGTTTTAGTTTAAGGCATTCATGGTAGGAGCAACAGTTGACATAGGTCAGATTCAATCAGTCATACGATGCAACGACCAAACCGGATAAGCAACATGCATATAATGGACACAACCTTAAAAAGGGGGATACGGACAGGGGTGTGAAAAGGCACTTGCTAATTCCAAATTTGAAAAAAATCCCTAGTCAAAAAACATGGGTGAAAGTCCACATATCTAAATTTTTCCAATAGCAGTACGTATGGAAATCCAACTGTGACAAAAGGAAGGTGGGAAAGGGTATTCTCAACCAATAAGTTAAGAGCTACGATGTCGAACAGCTTATCACAACATGTGACAAAAAGGGTCACTACCTGTCATTTTGGAATACCTTTCAGGCTAAATAATGGGGAATTTCAGTAAAAACAAAGGCAGCCATATAATTTTTTTTGTCACGTGGTCTTGTGTAATGCCAAACTTTTATTTATCCGGATTTTACCCCTATTCTCTTCCGAAGTTGAAGGAAACAACTGCAGTATTTCAAAATAAATGCAAGTGCCTTTTCATAAAAAAAATGTTGGAAAGACGACAGTATTTCTAAAATAAAAGCAAAAGAATAAACACTAAATTAAGTATCACTGAAATGACATTTCTACTTCATGCCGGGTGGCTTCTAAAATATTATTACTATTACTTTATTTCTTCTCTCCAACCTTATCTTCCAAATCAAAGGTCATGCATTTTAAACAAAGTCATTGCAATAAAAGTAATTGTTTCTTGTTGATCAATGAAAATTGTCCACAGCAATGTTTTTGGCAATTACTACAGTAATGACAAAGTGAAAAACGACCTTACCTTAAACTAGACCAATATTAAACCTATCCTCGGCATAGGCAGTGAATGAAATTTTGACGGTAATCACAATATTAAAAAATACAGTCCAATACCCAATAATTATAATTTTCCACAAATTTCCAATTCGGGAATACCTCTTTATCCTCAAAGCAGTCTGCCAACTTTAGATTTAACCGTATACTTGAAAAAATGAACCAACTATAATGGGGCTATTAGGGCTGATGGGGAGAAGTGGAAATCAAGACTCCTTTTACACGTCTGCATGACAAAAATTCCATCATCCAACCCCCAAAACGTACACATTGAACCGTCCTGTCACTATTCAGTATCCCCCGCAGTTCCATTAACTGGAAAGAATCACATATTTAATGCAAAACACATAAAACAACTAAAGTACTAATAATTTCAAAGACGAAAACTAAAAAGATTGTCCTTTAATGTTGTCACTAAAAGTTAATATTTTGATAGTGTAATTGGCTACCTAAAACTTTCATGCATAACACCTATACTGAATATTTGTTGGACAGGAGTGACTAGATTGTACGTTATGCATATATTCACCATAAAAATAATCAAATTGTTTACTGTTCTTAAAATTCTCAAAATAAAGGTTTACCTAGCACACGTTTGTCTTTTACTTTTAAAATCCCTTCTACGCAAGAATTTTCACGTTAAAAAAGTTGTGTCAAAAAAAATGAAAAAATCTTAACACCAGTAAAACGGTCATGCACCTCCAAGATGGCGCCAAAATCACTTGCCCCAAAAAGTTAAGCAATAAAACAAAACAAGCAATAGGCGAAACGTAATTAGCAATCACACTTCATACTCACAAGTTACCACACAAAGGATTACCTGCATAAAAAATCCTGAAACAAGTGCTTTACGGATGTTGATGTAGTAATCACGACTATTGAAGTCGGTGCTAGTACGTTTTAAATTGAAGCGATCCATGATACGAGCTAGCTGCGACCGTACGTTATCTGCTGACTTCAGGGAACGGTGGTTAAGAAAATTATCGTAACACCATTGAACGTCCTCGTGATCTGGGAAAATAAATTAAAAATACTTAAGTACACTATCTCCATTATAATCTATTTTAAAGTGGAAACAACCACGCCCTTTTTTGATAAAGCTCCAAAAATTAACTTACTGAAGCCTAAAGGTAGTTTAGCCAAATGACATTTTAACCGCTTGGTGGGACACCGACCACATTTCCATTGCAAACCTTACAAAAGAATTGTATTTCAGTACATGTCAAGTCGTACCGACAGTTGACAACTACTAAATTCTATCAAAGCATCCATAACTAACGTTAGTTCAGCTCGGTTTTTTGTAATATGATACTTCAAACAAAAAATGCCTTCAAAGCATTTTGTTGTCGCTGGTTTTGGCTCTAGCAAACCTCAGAAATTGTTTCTGCATTTAGTACGAAAATCTCGCTTGTTAAAGATGACTTTAGGGACTATAACTTCTGGCTTTGCACTCTTTTTCGTACAAGCATTAAAGGTCCAAAAGTCATAATATTTTTGAAGTAACAATCATATATTGGGCTGAGGCTGGAAAGTTTAATAACCATATAAAAATATTTACTTCCAGCCCCTTTCTATCTGTTCACGTTGGGAAAAAGAAACAAAATCCAAACAGCACTTTCCAAAGTGGAAGCTGGATGGGTAACACTTTTTAAATCCGGTTAGCATGGCGGACTACTAGACCTGATGATTCAGCAGTATACAAACCCTAAAATCTCAGGTAAAATTCAGTCATACTATTAGAGCAGAGAACTTTATTCCTTTTTAGCTACATACTCCATCAGTCATACGTAATTACAAAAATTAACAATTATTTGGATCAAGTACATTGCAGCCAAAAATATCAATAACATTAGCATTCTTTTGTAATTGAAACAAATTGAAATAGTTCTAGCTTGTAAGATACTACAACATAAAAATACTCCAGTGGTATGGGTCATGCACTCATCCTTTCTTTATGGTTATGCCTTGAACTAAACAGATTTCAACCGGTAGCGTGTAAATTTTATACCAACTATTCAGGAAATAGCCCGTCCAGCAAATACGAGCCAACTATTTTCAACTTAGATTTCGAAACATTTAACACTGAAAACCACCCAAGCCGATTTCAGACATGTAGATCTCACATAACAGTACTAACCACGTAACTTATTACCAACACTAATATTTTCAATAACCCAAAGAGGAAGTTTAGATCCAATTTGCAATTTAAACTGAGACTGGTTTAATGGAAGAAGTCTACTTACTCTGTTTGTAAGCATGGTACACGTTCAGTAGGGTCAGATGATCACCATCAATGTGTGCAAATTTCATTTTTGCCTCATCTGCTGCCTTTTTTGCTTCGTTTGGACGCATGAAAACCTGCTGAACTGTTTTGAGGCAAAAATAATAAAACGGGGGGTTAGAGCCGGTTAGAATCTTTGCAGGTAAAGATAAGGTAACAGAACACAACCCAAACTTATTTAAAAGGAAAAAAGACTAGTCCCAGCTGTCTGGAGAAACAAATAACATCAGTTAATCTTATTTTACTTTTCTCTGTTCAACACAAAAATAAACGCCGCTCTTTTTCGGTCTCTCGGATTCAGGATCCTATCTGAGAGGACTTTGATGCCTGTATTATAGCATGGATTCAACAATTCAAAAAAGGTTAATGCAAATCTTTTAAATTTTTTTTTTTAACGAGTTTTAAACGAAGACATATTTGGCAGTCGTTATTGTGATTTGCGAAGCTCATCGTAGCAGTAGTGACTTGGTCTTAGGAATGCTATTTGCTAGATATATACCCACTGGTGATTGCCGCAGCAAAAAATATCGCCAACTGTCTAGATACGCTACCCAGGTACTAGTACCAATCTTGCTACATTTGGCCCATGACCAAAAAACCTGCCAAAATCACACACACGCACACACACACACACACACACACACACACACACACACATTTATATATATATATTTATATATATATACTAAATCACAGCATTGAAAATATATTCAAATATTTATTTGAAAATAAAAAATATTTTATGCTGTTCGATGTTTAAGAATCTAAAAAATATGTACAAATAAATTTGCTACAATGGTCAATCAAACAATACCGCTTCAAGCTATATAGTGCTTCCCGTCAGAAAACAAAATATTGCCCAAGCAATAAAAAACGGACTAATAAAATAACTAATTGGTGTGACAACTATTCAAAAGTGCTACATCTGTATGAATCTGGTACATAACCCCAGCAGTCAAACAAGTTGCAGCACACGAGCATGTAGAGATTAAGTTCCTTTTCATTGTGACATTAGTGTCAAATCCTTTCGTATCATCCCATTTGAGAATCAATTTCAAGAAATTAAAGAGTATGCCATTAATTTACAAAAAATATGTTGCATAACATAGCTCTCCAGAAGTATATTAAATCAAATGTAGAAAAAATTACTAGAATTTTAGCTTTTCAAAAGCCGTTTGATGCTCTGTCTAACCACTTCTAAACATAATTAAAAAATAAGTTACAAAAGACTCGTACTTCGTAATTCTATAGTGGGGGTTATTAATACCTATCTTCCTATATTTAAATAAGAGTATGAGAAGGGGGTTAACAAAAAAAGGTATAATTTGTCTGGGTGGTAAGGTACAAAAAATATCTTTCGTGTATATCAACACACACAAATAATTCACTACCACCCCGAGAAAAAACATTTAAGGATTTATTTCTCAAAGAATACCCATGTATGATGCCACCAATCTAAAACTCGGTACCTTATGTGAAGCAGGTGAAAAAAGTACCAAGAAAAGAGTCAAACACAAATTTGATGATACACAGATTAATATATTCGATAGTGAAAAAAAACCCAGCCCTAAGTAAACGTAGCAAAATAAAGTATTTCACATGACTGCCTTCAGGGAACAGCTACAAAAAAACCCCAATCCTTTAGATGTAAACAAACTAACCTGACAACATGGCAACAATTGACAAAGCTTCATTTGAGCAATTATAGTCTGTACTTGCTATAACCATCTTTGCAAGCTGGGGATCTAACGGGAACTCGGCCATCATTGACCCTAGCTCGGTAAGGTCACCACTGTCGTCAAGAGCTGACAAGTAATTTAAAAGTTCAAGTGCTCTCATAAGAGTTTCTGGAGCTGGTGGATCCATGAAATCAAAGTGTACCAAGTCATCAATACCAAGTTTCTTTAACTGTAAAACAACTGTTCCTAAGTTGGATCGCAGGATTTCGGGATAAGTATTTTCCTGCATTTCATTCTTGTAGGCTTTCTCTGTATATAGCCTGCAGGCAAAAAAACTCGTTTATGTACAAGAGAAAATTATACAAGGTATACGAGTGTAAAATTATGCGTTTTTCCCAAATATGAAAATTCCCTGTGCATTGATATGTGAAAGAGTAATTTATTATTCGAAATGTTAAAATACGTAAGTTAGTCCAATACAATTAACTTTATTCTCCCATAATTGCTTACTAAACATATTTCACGGTATCATAACTGCAACGTTGGCAAAAAAATGCCGGCAACAATTACTTAGGTCTCATGAGGGCCAGGAGTTAATATACCGTAAAGTTTTAAATGCATGCTGCGCACTTATTAAATTTTCCCCACTCCGCCATCTTAATACCGTGGAACTAAAAGGATCGAATGTCTTTGTCCTTTTTACTTTATGTTAACGAAAAATTAAAAATCACACTAATTTTGTCTTCAAATGTTAAAAGAAGCGGTTTTGCAAGTCAACACCTTCTTGTGTCTTGTAAGCAGGCATATTGGAATGGTTAATATATGCAGTGGAAACCGATTGGAAATGCTGGTTTCCATAAAGGGAAAAAATTGAATAAGTATTAAAATGAGTAGTTTTCTTAAAATCTTTCTGTTCAGTTAGCCTGGAAATGTATTGCAAAATTCTAATTCCTGTACCAGTGCCATTCGAATATTTAGTTTCTGACTACAGAGTTAGTATTTAAATATGAATGACGGGATTTCATACCTGAAGCACTTCCCTGGTCTTGTTCGACCAGCACGTCCGGCTCTTTGTTGTGCACTTGCTTTTGAAATTGCTGAGACGAGAAGCGATTCCACACGAATCCTTGGATTGTACACCTACAATAAAGTAAATATTTTTATATATATACAAACCATACCGCGAAAACATCTATTTTCCAACAGGTCTTAAACTGCTAGAAAGGAGTATAGCTTGTATAAAGAAATTACTATTATATAAGATTTTCTCTTGGTTTGCAATATATACAATTACCCACCGAGTCACCCCGGTGACGTAAGGTGGGTAAAGGTTTTAAAAAGAATGAGACAAGTTTAATGGAGATAAAATTCAAGTTGTGAGAAATTTACGGAGAATATGAGCCGTGCTAGTAAGGACGATTTTCTGAATTTCTTGGAGCTTATGTTCGCCTGGCACTTTCGAGATGTATTTTATTTTTATTATTATTATTATTATTATTATGAATTCAAGGTCTCGAGATTTATCTTTCTTCTCGGTAATTTTAT
>RDPX01000325.1:116324-127315 GCA_003991215.1 Morbakka virulenta
CCAGTGAGAAATTGGATGGTCTACTTGCTAAGTGAGAGACTTGGAAGAAGGGTTTGGAAGGTAAAGGTTTGAGAGTGAACATAGGAAAGACAAAAGTGATGGTCAGTGGTCGCAATTTAGGAAAGCCTTTGGAGAAAGGAAAGTTTCCCTGTTCAGTCTGTGGGAAGGGAGTTGGGAGCAACTCAATCTTTTGTGGTACTTGCAAGCACTGGGTACATAAACGGTGCAGTGGAATAAGGGTAAACTGACAGAAAGTAACCATTTTAGCTGCAAGAGGTGCTTAGAAGGAGAGGCAACCTGTGACTTAGACCTATGGAAAGTGCATTTGGAGGGTGACAAAATTGAAGTTGTCCAGAAGTTTTGCTACCTTGGTGACACCCTTGGTGCTGTGGGAGGAGCTGGTGCAAGTGTAACAGCAAGGGTTAACAGTGGATGGAGTAAGTTCAGGGAGCTAATGCCATTGTTAACCAGCAGAGCTCTGCCATTACCTACCAAAGGTAGAGTCTACCAGGCATGTGTACATAGCACAATGATGTATGGCAGTGAAACTTGGGCAGTGAAAGCTGAAGATGTCAGCCGCATGGAGCAGAATGGCATGATAAGATGGATGTGCAACGTAAGTCTAAAGGACAGGCTCAGTTCTAATGAACTCAGAAGGAGATTGCACCTGGACAGTATTGGCAGCTGCATACAGAACAAGAGGCTTTGTTGGTTTGGTCATGTGGAGAGAATGGACAAGAATGTTTGGGCAAGTAGATGCAGAATAATCAAGGTGACAGGAACCACTGGAAGAGGAAGACTGAAGAAAGCATGGGAGGAAGTGATAAGGATGGATCTCAAACAAAAAGGTGTCAGCAGAGACCTGGTGAAGGATAGGATAACTTGGAAGTCAATTTTAAGAAAGCGTCGAACACATGCTAGCATGTAAAATAGACGTTAAACCAAATATGATGATGATGATGATGACATCATGTTTTAATTCTAAGAAAATGTTATGGGCTTCCTTCATGTACATAGTCAAGCAATATTTTCTTGCACCTTGTATTCTTCCACACTACAGACCAATTCCTTCCCTTTTCATTGTGAGTGTGGTAATGCACTCAAAGATTTTTGTAGTAAATTGTGGTTAATCTTGACTTTCAATGGAGATCCTTGATTTTTGCTGCTTAAACTTCTTCTTCTCTCTATACAAGGCTTGTCCAAGAATGTCCTTTTTCCTTTTCTCCTTCAGTCACAAAGGATTTTTTTAGCACACTTTTCTCCCTCAGCATTCTTTATCCCTCTTTTTTTCTCTGATAACCTGATTCATTGACTTTTTGGCACTGTTTTTGTAGGCATTTTGTTTTAACAATTATTAATGGCTTCTTTGGACTTTGTTCCATTTTGACCTACTTCATGCCTGCTTACATAGAAAACAATGGAAAACAAATTTGCACTAGATTTGAAAACTGAAATAAAATGTCACACTTGTGCTTTCCTAAACTTAAGAAAAAATAAAAGTGGTCTTAAATTACAAACTCAAACCTAAACACCCCTGCTTCCAGATGGCCATAGGTATATTTCATAAAACATTTTGTCATGTATGTCAAATCATGAACATCACATGTTTCATGTGGAATTAGAAGGTCAAAACAGATGGACTGCCTAAAACCTTTATCATGTAAAATCCACAATGCCAACATGATTTGCCAAAAAAACTTTAAACTCCACATGTCAATACTTCCACAGAAATTATACCTTAAATTTGAAAAAAACAAAAATGGTGTTTTTCTGTCAGATCTTGCAGATCACAAGGTTTTATCCTACAATTACTGGCATGTAAACTTCTCAGTTTGTCCTTTTATTACCATGTCATAGGCAACAGTACCAGTAGATGATATTTAGTTATACTTGGGGTTTAGTTTTCTTTCTGTTAAACTATTAGTTAACACTACTTAACAAAATACCTTCAAGCTGTCATGTGCATCAAATAAGAGTGGTCCCTTTGCTGAAAAAATAAGGCTGTCAACTGAAAGCTACTAAGGTGAGTTGTGAGTGCTAATAACCTGTCAAATTTTACACCAGAATGTCTAACAAGTATGAAAACTATATCATATACCTGGGTGGTTTTTCCACTTCCTGTTTCACCCACTAGCACTATAACTTGGTGTTTTGAACTAAGTCTCATAAACTCCTCCCTGTAGTCCCACACTGGTAACTGCAACCTCTTCTTCAAAATTTCTTGAAACTTTTCTGTATGTGGTTTTCCAGTGAAAGGGTTAATTTTGGGACTTGGATTCTCAATACTTGGCATTCCATTTATGCCCATAAAGTTACTGCAAAAGCAATAAAAAATACACATCAAAGTAAAGTGAAATGATTTAATCTTAAGATACACAACTCTATACAATATCCCATCACATCTATTATTCATCTATCTGTCTGTCTATCCATCTATAAACCTATCTATCTGTCTATCTATCTATCTATCTATCTATCCATTTTTCATTTTCTAGTCATTTACAGTTTTCCGGTTGCTTTTTAAGCCTTAGAAAGAAAATGATTCAGGATTAGTGGTCACAACTCCTACTAACTACTGTGATCCATGGATCCATCCATATATCTATCCACCTATCTATCTTATCCATCTATATAACATTTCTCTATATATTTGTTCATCTTCACTTGCATATGGGTCAATAAATGAACATACAGGTCTATTTTTCACTCTTAGTTACCTTTAAAATTGTTTTTTCATCAATGACACTTGTGTAAGGAGCCTCATAAATCATGGTGGAAGTAATGTTGTGCCTAAATGGAAAGTAAGGCCACCCCAAGAGTCATACACTAAGAAAAGCCATGTGCTAGAGTGCCAGTTGCATATCAGCAAAGAATTACAATGTCTTGACATGACAATAGAAGAGCTGAATGAGGTGCAGGTTAAAAAGGTCCTTCTTAAGGTAAATGTGGCAAGAAAAACTCCAATAATGAAATCAAAGTGGGTTCAAAACTCAAAGCAATGTGGTAAGATGGTAAAATTGCAAACCAAATTATCTGATGCAGGTCAAAATAACATCACATGAAGATCACAACAGTGGTAAGATACCATCATAGCCAGCAAAAAGCTTTCTTTACTTCACCAAAGGTTCTGGCTGCAGTTGCACTTTGTATTAGGAAGTCCTTGATGCAGGAGCCATCAGATCTTTAGTTAAATTTTCTCGAGGTAAAAGGGACAGGGACTGTTGCTTCGTATACTCTCTTTTTTAGCCATGTGTACAAGGTTAACAGGACATATACATAAGCTTTGTAGACCACACCAAATGATTTAATTGTGTCACAAAACACTGATGGGAATGCCACACCTTAAAAAGTTATAGAACAAATCTGCAATTGTTTTATGGCAGATACTGGATCCTAGTCTGGTAGGCTTCTAATAGTCACATTTTTTTGTATCGTTGAGGGTTGCAGTTGTATCAGGTGGACAAATGGAGGGTGATATACCATATAAATAAAATATGTTGATGACAGTCTAGATTGCTACAACGGAAGGAAACTTACAAATGGAAATTGACTTTCATACCAAAAAAATGTTTATTAACAGATATGAATGAAAATAAATGTTCCTTCATGTAAAAACTGAGACATCACAGACCCATTTCTCTGACATCATATTTTACATACACAAAGATAATAAAACCTAAACTCATTTTCTTTCTTTTTGTTTCTCTTGTTTTCCCCTCACTTTTTCCGCTTGCCATCGTTTTGTCTTTTTATCTATCCCATTGTTCTTTGTTCTAGTTTTACTATCAAACATTCTTATTAACCATTCATATAAAATTCGTTATATTGCTTCCTGTCTAATAATAGAAGCTTAAACTGAAGGTAGGCAACATTAATGAGCGTTTTCAGTAAATATTACCGAGTTTTTCAGGTTACTTGTAACACTGTGGTGCTAATTGATAATTTAGTCAAGGTCAGTGCAGGTGAAGCAAGCTTTTACTTAAATTGTTAAGGTATTGTATAAAAAGAAGAAAAAGTCAATGCTAACGTTTGTGTTTTTCAACCTATCTTATATTTAAAACTTTTATGAATTATGAACAGAAGAGATGTGTGGAGAGGCACTGGGGAGGTTTTCAATGCAACTTCACAGCTCAGCAGCACTATTTCTTTTCGTGTTTTCAGCATCAGGTCAAAGTTGACAACAAACCGCTTACAACAGAATGTCATTCAAAATTTGGTAAAAATATTTGATAATGTACCAAATTGAACTAACAACTAATCCTTGCCAACCAAGTTTCGGAAAACTACAATATTTAACAAGCTAAAAGCTGATTGAAATGACCACTTCTAATAATTTGGGTAACTTAGCCTCCAAATTCTACGTCAAAAATATCCCAATGTCGTTCTAATTAAAGTCAATATTAGTGATATTAATTCAGGTATAACTGATTACATAACTGCAATGCCTTAAACAGAAATTGGCAAACTCGAGAGCAAGCGTTGCGTGAATGCTGGATTAAAAATCAAAACCAATACCAGTTGGCCGGGTACCCCAGCAATCCCAGGTCTATTCCGTACAGTAAAATTACGCCCTCATGTAGAAAAAATTATAATTTTATAAAGGAGTATTCAATTTAAAATCACTTCAGTGATAATTTGTGGTCAGTAGTTGTCAATCGAATGATAAAAAATCAACAGTTAAAACAACTGGTCCATTTAAGCACATGCAAGAGTATGTTAGAGAAGTAAGCAAGCAAATATAATTCATACTTAATTTCTTCTTTTGCCTTTTTTAGCACCCCAGACCCATCTACATCAAGACGTCGTTTTGACATTGTCAATCTCTTTTATTCGCCACAGCAAAAACTATATTTTGCCAAATCTCCTTTTAACTCTTCTCAACAAGAAAGAACACGCAAACTTGTCATCTGTGGAGGTCTGTGAATCTCGCAGAAGACTGAGTCTGGGGCATTAATGCGCATGCTCCTCGGGGTGTTATAAAAATAAATCCATTGATAAAAAATCAAGCCAACAATGTAATTTTATTAATTTTGCAATATATTTCGAAGTTAATACTACATTTTCAGGCTACAAGTTAAAAATACAAAAACAGTAAAACTGCTGAATACAATATTTCCTATCACATATCAACATCTCTCTACAGTGTACACAGCTTAAGCGAAATGTAACACAGTGAATTCAAATCTTCAATCTTTTTGAACAAACGATGATAATTGAGAAACCTCCCTCGAGGGACCTTATTGACTAGTTACATTTTTATGACTAATTCGCGGCTTTTGTACTCATTCTTTGTATTTAATGTTGGTTTTATTTCCGGGATGAGCAATGCCTCTAATGTCATTAACTTGTATTCTGACTTAGTCGACTTTGCAATTATTTCTGCATGATTGATTGATAGCTCCACGTTACACATTTTAAAATGCTGTCCCATGACTTTATACTTATGCTCTTTTACACGGGTTAGCAGATGTCGGATATTTTCCCCACATAACACAATAGGCATCGCGAACACGTAATTTTATATACTAAACCGCTTTGCATAGGTTTTTCCTCGGGTACTATTAACTTCGAAATATATTGCAAAATTAATAAAATTACATTGTTGGCTTGATTATATATCAATTGTACAAATTCTACAATGTTTTTACCAAACGAAATATACCCAGTCAGAGAGTTAACCACACATTGTTGCCTTCCTGACAAAGAACTTTTGGAGAGGAACAGGTCACAGCATCATCAGGAGAAGACAGCTGCCTTTCCTGGGAAGTGTGATCAGAAAGGAGGGACTGAAGGAGTTGGCTCTTACATGCAAAATATGTGGAGGAAGAGGCAGGGGCCGTAGACGCCTAACATGCATGGAAAGCACATCAACTTCAACCGGGAAAAGTGAAGTTGAGTTGCTGAGGATATCAAAGGAGAGGTCTCTGTGGAGAAGGATAGCCGCAGACGTTCTGGAC
Organism: Morbakka virulenta; assembly: GCA_003991215.1. Lineage (NCBI taxonomy): Eukaryota > Metazoa > Cnidaria > Cubozoa > Carybdeida > Carukiidae > Morbakka > Morbakka virulenta. The sequence goes on from RDPX01000325.1 coordinate 122,282, forward strand.
GGACATGGCACCTATAGGAGAAGCCATCCTTGCTGTAACTAATAAATGATTCATCTCTTACATTTTTTCAACGTGTGTATTCCAAATTCATTAAGCACTTTATCGCCCGATTACGATTTTATTTTAGTTTGCATTTAGTTTGCATAAGACACTACCACTTATATTTATTTGATTATTGTGATTCGTGAAAAAAAATCACATTTAATTCTTTGATTCCTTTAACATACTAGTAGTTGGGTGTGACAATGGAAATCTTTATTCCGAGTCCAACTGCGAACAAATTTCTGTGGAAGTATTCTCATACATAGGACTCCAGAGGAAGCATTCCATTAATAGTTCCAACTACGAAAATGTACTTCTTTAATTACGTCATATGAGGCTTTATGAAAATCCTTGAGTAATAATATGTTGCTCAAAAAACCCTCCATGTATCCAATACTTCGGGCTCTTCCCCAGGGCATTTCGGGTACTCCAGAGAAAATGACACTGGATGCCAATGTATAAAACTGGGCTGAAATTAAGTGGCACCCTGGGAGAGACTGGGAACATTTTCACATGAATGCAGCGGAGATTATTGGCCACAAAAATGCATGGTCCCAGGAAAAGAAAAGATACCGGCCAACGATTTATAAATGGCTCCGTTGCAACTTAAGTTGTATAAAGTGGTCTTTGGGTTTGGCCTAAACACATACTAAGTTTAATTTAAGTTGACATGGTTTACAGAAAAAGGGGCACTGGTGCTGATGTTTGGCTTGTTACCTCAGAAAACCTGGAAAGCTACTAAGTATTATCCCATTGTTTGCAATTAAAATCCAACAAAATTTACCACAGAAGAAAAAAGGAACAATGTAAGGGGAACTGCCCCCCCTGCGGTGAACCTCAATAAGAACTACAGGGAAGAGTCTGCATCAGACCAGATCAGACCAGTACATGATAACAAGTCCAGCCTTAAAACACCTGGTGAAGTCTGATGAAGTGCTAATCTTGAAGAGCCCTTGTTACAAGCTGAAATTGGCGACGTAGAAACCTGGAGAACTGCTTGCATGAGATGATGAGGCTGCACATAGATGTGCTCGTCATAGCAGATATGAAATGGAAAGACAGTGGAGAAATGGGAACATAAGGTCATACCATCTATTTTTTGAAGCGGCTATAAACATCAAAGTGGTGTGGAGATCACCTTGAAGAAGCACTTCGAATCGACACTGCAGAGATATATACCCAAGTCAGACTGTGTGATGATATTGAAGATGACTGGTAAACCATTTAATGCTGCCACAATTCAAGTTCCCAAATTTATGCATATTTAATATATTTGCAGGGAAGAGAAAAGAATGGTGGTAAAACGACTTACGTGCAGAAGAAGAATGCTTGAAAAAAGAACGCATGACAAGGGAACTACACCACAAAATCAAAGGGATAGCTAATACATAAGAAAATATAATATTCACCACAGGGTCCAACAAAGATAAAGATGGACATATGTTATTTGACGTGAAGGATGTAAATAAGAGTTTGGAGGAAGTTATCAAGGAACTTTACGTTGATCCAACAAGGGAAGAAAAAGTGACAGTAGTTATTGGTGAGAATTCTGTCTTCAAATTTGTTGATTGTTTCTTTAAAGTTCACAGGGAATTTTTTTCCTTTACAAACAATCATAATTAGTGATTCCAGCTTTGGTTGAATTAGTTGTAAATGAAAGCGGCTAAGAAGAAGCCAAAGATGAATACAGAGTACAGCTAGAATATCACATACGGGAATTGGAAGAAATAGAGTTGCCTATATCAGCTGAAGACTTAACTGCCCATGTCGGTGACACGAAAGATGGAAACGAGGGTGTTCGTGGAAAGAATGGTTATGGAAGAAGGAACAACAATAGAAAAAAGAAATAAAATTAAAAGTTACAAAACCCCATTTTAAGAAAGGAGAGAAATATCCAGGAACTTACAAGGATGCAAATGAAAGTCAAATTAACTGTCTTGAAGAGAACAGATGTTGAGGTAGCAACTTATTATAAAAAGATCCCGAGAGAAGCAGAATTTTAGTCTTGCATTTGAGAATGAAGAATGAAAAGAGAAAAAGGCAACAGAAGAAGAAGAGGAAACTGAAAATGTGAAAACTATAACTAAGAATAGGTAATGGCTTTCTGAGTTTTGATCTGTTATGTTTTCTACTACTTTATATATATATATATATATATATATATATATTCCACTATCTCAATTTCCACTACATAGTGCAGTCTAAATCATCAAATTTGCCTTTATAAGTAGTTACAATTTCACTTGTACTCCGATTCAATGGCATTTGTTCTGTCTTCTAACTAAGTTCCAATAGTTTGTGTTTCAACTCAAAACCAAGTTGTTCTACTGCTTTAATAAATTCAGTACAGGCGTACGATAGAGTACCCTGTAACATTTCATATTGGTGTCTAAGAAAGGGAGGGGTTCCAGAACACCTAATTCAATTAATTAAGATGATTTAAGAATGCATCAAGATCACAGTGCGCACATCCTGTGAGTAAGTAAATCGGTTCGATGGCGGTGCTGGTCTCCATCAGAGTTTGGATCTAAGCCTTTTCCTGTTGGTAGCAGTAAATAGGCCAACGTCAAAGCTTAGCGAAAATTATATTCAAAATTGTGGGAGTTGCTCTTTACAGAAGACCTAGTTATAATTGCAGGAGCAAAGTATAAACTCCAAGGAAAGTACTAGGAGAAAGGAAATAGAAAAGGACAGCTTGAAAGTAAGTGTATACAAAAATATTTATCAAATAAGAGTATATGATGAAAAGCAGGGTGTGTAAAGGCACTGAATTAAAAAGCAAGAATAGTAAAGTAATACATCAAAGCTGCAAATTCAACTACCAAAATAAAAATCACTTTATGCGCAATCATAACATGTAATTGTTCAACAAAAAAACCCAAAGGGAAATAAAGAACTGAATCACTGTTATAAAATAAGTGACATTTAACCTGCAAACTATCATATTTTTCTTTCTGAAAATATTCCCTATATCCATGACATAATCAGGCTACTATCAACACAACCACCAATCAAATACGATAAATACGTCAACCGATACTGAAATTATATCTTTTACTATTTTCATGATATTTATTACGTTTTTAAACATGATGATTAAAGGAGAGGTTACCAGCACTTTACCTCCCACGTGTAATGCATCCGGTTAATCCAGCGGTACTGTAATAACAACCCAGCCACTTTTGACTAGTGTAACATCATAATCCTTCATCTACGCTGGTTGTTGTGTATCTCTTATTGGACGCGCCACAACATTGTCCTCCCCACCTTCTTCGCCCTTATATTTAATAACTGGGTTTTTTGTAACATCGACTTCACTTTCCCCATCAGTCAATAGTACTGTTATTGTCATTTGTTGAAATATGAACCTTCTTGATTAATGATGAATTTCTAGTTAGCATGACCTTTGTGCACCCCATGCTAGCTGTTGTCATACTACCTTTAACTTGAGTTACTATGTATGGTTGGTGATCACAGAGTGCAACTAATTTTCCTTTCTTTTTCTTTCGAAGAAGGATATGGTCACCAACTACAATAACTGATTGTTCTGCGTACAGTTTTCTATCTGCATACCGTTTTGATTTTTGCTTTGCTTTGCATCATGATCTCTGACTTTGTCATCCCTCTTTTACCATTGGTAAATTCAGGCGTGTACCGACTTTTTGTCCGACGTCAGTTCGTCCAACGACACTTCGTCCACGTCTTTTAGTCCAATGTCTTTTCGTCCGATGGACTTTTGGTCCAAGTTTAAATGCAGAATTCATGTTATTTCCCCAAATGGGCATCAAAAGGCACAGACACTTTTGGAATAGGTTACAAAATAAAATTTTAGTCTCTCTCTCTCTCGCTCTCTCTCGGTCTCTTTCTCCATAACTTTCCCAATAGAAAATAAACATTGTAAGGACTCTCCCTTGTTTATAATAATTACCAAACTCCAAACATAACTACTGCTCTTTGAGTATTTTTAGCGTAAGTTATCTTTGAGTATTAATGGTAAGAAATGTGAGGAAAAAACATCTCAAAGGAAAATAAATACAGCAAAAAAAAGCTAATAATTTTAATAGTAACACATATGTAAAATAAGGTGAAATATGCAGAATAATATATAAAATAATAAAAGAATGTAATTGAATAAAAGCAAGTACGAAAGAACTTCTTCTTCTTTGACTTTTGGCTTTTCCCTTTAGGGGTCGCCACAGCGAATTTGTCTCCTCCATTTCGCTCTGTCTGCTGCCTCATGTTGCTGCACTCCTGCAGCTCTCATGTCCTCTTCAATCACATTCATACATCTTATCTTCGGTCTGCCTCTTCGTCTTCTCCCAGGTATATCCATTTCCAGCATTCTCCTTCCTCTTCCTCTCTCCTGAACACATGGCTAAACCACTTCAGTCTTGACTCCCTTTCCTTGTCTCCCAGTCTCCTCACATGCGCAGTGCCTCTTATATACTCGTTTCGTATCTTGTCCAACCGGGTGACTCCCAACGACCATCGGAGCATTCGTAGTTCTGCCACCTCTAGCTGTGCCTCCTGTTTCCTTGTTGTCGCCACTGTCTCTAGACCAAACAGTAATGCAGGTCTCACAATTGTCTTATATACTTTGCCCTTTACCTTCGGAGATATCTTCCTATCGCAAATAACACCCGTAACTTTCCTCCATCCGTTCCATCCCGTCTGTATTCGTTTTTTCACTTCTTTGTCACAGCCTCCATTGCTCTGTACTGTGGACCCAAGATAATTGAATTCGTCCACCCTCTTGACTATCGTTCCTTGCATTCTTATCTCTTCGTCCCCTCTCCCATTCAAGACCAGATATTCGGTTTTAGCTCTGCTAACTTTCATGCCTCTTTTCTCCAGGGCGTTCCTCCACCTTTCCAGTTGTTTCTCTGCTTCATCTCTCGTTGTGTTACATAGCGCAATACCAGCATGGTCCAGGGCTCCTCCATCCTCACATCCTTCGTCAATTGGTCCATAATAATAGCAAACAGAAAGGGG
>RDPX01000325.1:128229-209714 GCA_003991215.1 Morbakka virulenta
CCATATGCACTGATCACATTCATCATTTGCCCTTCTACCTCAAGTTTCATTCTCATTACCCTGTCGGATATCCTTTCTACCTCAAGTACGCTCTCCAGTAAGGCGTCCTTTAGGACTATTCCAATCCCATTTCTTCTGTTATCAGTCCCCTGATAGAACAATTTGTAGCCATCTCCGAGGTGCCTTGCCTTGCTCCCTTTCCATTTAGTTTCCTGCAACCACATGATGTCTATGTGCCTCCTTTCGATCAAGTCTGCAATCTCCCTTCCCTTTCCATTCATTGTTCCTACATTGAGTGTACCAATCCTTAACGATCTCTCTTTTACCTTCCTTCTCTCCTTCTTTTTCCTCCTTTTATTTCCTCCTCTGTTCTTCTTCCGCTTTTCCGCAGTAGCATAGTTTCCAGCATCACCCTGCGCAATAGTGATGTTGGCAGTCGTTGGTAACCCGGGCCTCGACCGATCCGGTATGAAGATTTGACTATGTATCCGCATCATATTTCAATTGGCGGTTTGTTTTCTATGGCCGGATGCCCTTCCTGACGCTAACCACAGTTATCGGCGGTGTCCCTAGCCTTTGTCCCAAATGGACCTACTCGCAAGGCAGCGAGTGGCTATTCTTGACCAGTGACCTCAGAGGAAGTTCATATGTCCTGGAATGCGCCGCCCCGAATCAGGCAGGACGGGCCAACAGGAATTGAAGGGTCCGTAACCCCGGAAGTGGTGGCAAACCGGGTACAACGCCTTGCCAAAGGGCGACCCGGAGACTATGCAGGGCAGGGTTGTCTATATCCTGAGGCCCATGGGCCCGCATACCCAAGCAAGTACGAAAGAACGAAAAGAGTAAATGAAAGGAATGAAAGAAGTTCAATATATAAAAACCAAAAAAAATAAAAATAAAAAAATGAACCATTAAATAAAAAATAGAAAATAGGAAAAAAATAAGAAAAAAATACATACACAAAAATGTAACGTCTTGTTACATTTCAGAAAAAAAAGGCCATTAAAACTTAAAATTGGACCAAAAGTCGTTGGACCAAAAGTCCATCAGACGAAATGATATCGGACAAAAAGACATGGGACCAAATTCAGGAAGGCAGCGCTCTGTAGGCAAAATTTTCAAGTATCAAAGCTGCAGAACGTCGTTCTGTGGTCATGCGAGGAATTGATTAATAGTTACATGAAAACTTGTATAGTTTTTGTTTCCATTACTTTCTTTCAATGACTACTATGCGAATAACTACACTAATCGTACCGTTAGAATTTTCAGCTAATCTATTAGCTTAGTTCTAAAAGTCCGTAATACATGGTCCAGTTTTGGAATTGTAGCATTTGCTTACGTGTATTTTGCCTACTCAAACTCTGCATACCGGAAGTATCATCTGTTACAAGAAAAACAAATTCACCTGAAGGAAGAGGGCCATTGTAGTCAACTGTTGGATGTTTCCAAGCTCCCTTTGGTAATTCACGGGATTGTATAGTGTCCTGTTTGGTAGAATTTACTGTAGCTAAACAAGGTAAACAGGATTCGGTATGCTTATCAATGGGCTGATCTATTCCCGGAAACTATACACGTGAGCGGAACACTAAGCCAGACACACATACAAATACAAACAGAAGTCTCCACTGTTGATTTGTAAAATAAGTTTATTTAGAACTTTGTCTTGAGAAGTAGCCCAAAGAAGCTCATTAACTCTAAGAGAGGGCGGAGCATCATTTGTAATGACCCGGTAGCAATGTACGTCTTATTCAGATGATGCTTTAAGATCTTCTTTGGAACAGTATATTAGACGCAGTGGTTGCCTTGACGTATTGTCAGTTGGGTTCGACTTGCAAGATCGATAAACAACCGTTTATGAAAACCCTTGCCATTTCAGATGAATAGATCTTACCCGAAAGGGTTTAGGTCGTTTTGGATTATTTTGTATGCTAACCAAAGTTTGTCCTCATTAATTACTTTGAAATTCCTTCCTACTAAGTAGATTTGGTGCTTAAGACAACTAACTTGAATAGCTACGGTTTCCCGTTCAATTTGACCGTAAACCAAGATGTGCAGGGGCTCACTTTGGGAGTTTAGACCACAGCGTGTCCTTCCTCTATATGTAGGAAGGTAAAATAAGTTGTAAACTATTGAACAAAAAGAGAAAGAAGTTTCAGTTACCTGAATTGGATAATGATTTATAGAAATATACCGAGTATAATCATAGAAGACTAAGGATTTGGTTTAAATAAAGGTATTTCTAAAGTAAGTTGTGTTGGCTCCATATGGCTGGATTTCGTCGATGTAATACAGATCACAATAACAAGCAAAAAGATTTATTATAAGAACAATAACTTAAAGAGGTCGGAAAAAGCCCTAAACTTTAATAAGCTTGGATGGTAAAGCAAGTTTCTAAACTTAAATTATTGGATTTAATCGGTGGAATTTGAAGACCTTTAAAACTTGAAAATCTAGAAAAGCAACAGCCCGATGCCTTTTTAAAGTCTCTTTTAAGATAATTTGAAAACAAAGGAGTTACGCCAGGTCCTTTTCCTCTATCATCTGGTGCTGTAATGGGGTCCCTAAATTAACAGACGCTTTTTCTTTTGGTGCAAACTGGTAAGCTTCTAGCTCCAAACTGCTATTCTTGCTCTTTAATCATTTGTTTCTAGCCAAGAGTCATCTTTTCTCTTCATTAAAATAAAAAAGAAAGATTTCTCCATTGCTTTTTGTAGCTCGGTTATCATTTGTTTTATTTTAGTAGATGGGAAATAGTACCTGGTTTGAAAAGCCTTCAAACCAGGTACATACCTTTATTTCCTTCTTTACATATCCGCGACATCCAACTGCAAGATGATTATCCTACACTTCGATCTTTTTGTCCACATGCACCAATTAGATCTTCATATCTTCTTTCTTTCCTTTCTTCTACGTCTCCAATGTTTTCTTCCCATGGTACCGTGACCTTTTTTCAAGTTGACAGTCTTTCTTTCCATATTCCAGACTACGATATCTGGGCGCTATGTAGATATCACAATTGGGAAAACCAGCTTTGAATGTAAATCCGATGAGACTCCCCATGATTCAGCCCACCTTTTATCTTCAGTCTTGGTGGTAGAAAGCACGGATACCCTACATCTCCTGTCGCCCTCTCTACGAAAGTTGATGTTCCTTGGACCCTTTATTGTTGGAAGCTTTCCTTACTTTATCTCTCCAATTTTCTCTTTCAAGTATCTTGTGAACACACACAGCGTTTGGTTATGACACCAGGTAAACCCCTCCTTCAGTCCAGGTGGGCATGCAAATAAAATCTGGATTTGGCTTTGAGAGTATCGTGCCAATATCAACAGAAATAGTGCAATTGATTTGTCTCTTTACTAAGACATCAAGCAAGGGAATTGTCCTTCTTCTTTTTATCCATGGTGAACACGATGTTTGAGTGAAGACTGCTGATGTGGTCAAAGAAGCCTTTTAGATTATCTTTTTTAATAATTGCAAAAACATGGACAACTTATCTTTCCAGACAGTAGATCCTTGATCTGCTTTTTATAACACTGCGGCTTCAAATGCTTCTTTCACCAATAACAAAGAGTTTGGAGCTACTATCGGGCCTGACGATGACAGACGTATCTCTCGAAACGTAGCTCAGAAAAAGCTTCCGACTGACGATATGATAAATACCCTACATCATCTTCGTTCAGAATATTAACTTATCTAACCTCTTAAACACACCTTTTGCAGCCCCGGTGCTCTTTGGAAGGACAGTAATATCATCGATAAAGGCTTTAAACCATGGGTTCATTACCGTTACATCCACCATTGTTGACTTCGATATAATTTCAATTAGTAAATCAATTCCTGAAATTACAAGGGATCCACGATATCTTCCCTTTCTATCCCTAAACACAATCCCTACATAAATCAGTGATTTATATGACGTCCCCATTTTTAGAGCCTTGCATTTGCTTATTATTTTGGTCAAACTATTCACCTAAAAGTGTAAATTGCCATCTAAGCGCCCCTCCCCACTTCCTAATTAATCATCAAAAGTAGTTGTGAATCGAAGAATAACAATTTCTCTATGAGCAAATTTTGAGAATAGTGATAAAGTTTCAACGAAACATATCGGAAAATTTAAAGTCAACATTGTCTTACAAGAGAAAATCCACCCGCACTTTTTGAGGGTGGGAAAGAAAGGGGCCACAGAAATAAATTCTGCCACGCTCTGCCCTCTAACCCATACCTCAATGTAGCAATACATGCCTGGTACATATTACGATGAATCGGTCAAAGATATAACGATTAATCGATTAAGGAAGAATAGTAGAAACAGCACTGTTTTGCACGGTGAAAAAAAAAACAATGGGGAAAGAAATAAAGCGGAGCGACAAGGCTTGAGTGTAGTGTTTCCTTGCGCTTTTTCCTTTGTGTTTACCAGTCTTCTGAAGTGAAAAAAGAGAACTGATACTGGGCGTTAAAGCAACCGAGGCTGGGATAACATGAACTCAGTATTTTGTTCAAGTATGGAACATCACTGATTCCAAATTGTCAGTTTAGGTTGCCCAGGAAAAAGCGTATGATTAAGAAATTCTTAATTATTAGACATATAGTTAGCTAGAAGATATACAATTTGGAAGGATGGATAATTATGGTGTTATCGCAAATCAGCCTGTTGTGATCGACAATGTGAGGAACTGTCTTTGTTCACTTATTCACATAGATCTTTTTTTTCCAAGTTGCAATGGTCGTCCTGAATGTTCAGATACAATTTGTTTTTCAATGCCTATTTTGGAGACTTTTAATTATTATTCAATAAGCTGTGAATCCATGGTTTAACAAGCAGAATATTATTGCTTGTATTTCTGTCACAACTAGGGCCGGTTGCTCTAATAAGGCTTGAGGTAGATAATGTCCATTGATATATGGAAAGCAATGAATGGCCGCTATGGAAAACAGTAAATGTCTGCCTCATGTCATTACCTGATCAAGGAAATATATATATATTGTTACCAGTGCTTCCATTTCATTTCTTGTCCATCATTTTTATTCCCAAATGCGAAGGGTTTTATTGGAATTGCATTCTGCAGCACATTTTAAAATTTTTTATTTAGTCCATTTTCAGCTACCAGGGGCTGGATTATGTCGGGCCCGATGCTCAGGAATGTACAAACTTAGAAATAAACATCTGGCTACTATGGTTAAAATAATAACTAGCCAAAAAAGATTTTAAAAATGGCAGAGTTTATAGTTAAGCTGATGTTCAACTGCACTGTGTTTTCAAGTCAGCAGAGCGAACAACAATAGAATATCATTGGCAAGGCTGCTAACAAATTTGTTTTGAATGCTGCTTTTAGCTTCAGTTATATTTACAACAGGACAAAGTCATACTTTGAAACGTACTTATTTTCTAATTCTTCTATGTTCATCACATAATATTAGTGTTGTTAGCCCATGCCTAGGTCATAGTAGCCAGGAAACAGATTTAGGATTAGAAAAAAAAAGGCAGACATGCTTACTCAATGATTAATATCATCTAGGCATCTAAGCAGATTTGTTAGTGGATGCATTTTGAGTTGTTTAACCAGGACAATATCAAAAATTTACAGTTTATACCTTTTAAAATTCACTGTTTTATCAGACATCTTTGACAAATAGAATCAACCAACATGAAATAGTGTGACATCAGAGCCAGTGACTTAGTATGATTGAACTACCATAGCAGTAGCCCAGTTCAATGTACCAGTACCCTTTATTCTTTACTACTTCTAAAAAGATGTTATCATATATGTACAGTTAAGAATGGTGATGAAAGGAGATAAAAGGACAGTGGTGTCTGCTTTACATCATGACCCCAGATCACAATTTTTTTTTGTCATAAACTAGCAGATTAAAGAAATAAAAACATAACAAGTAAAAAGAAGAAATAATTATTGCATAGGAAATCAGGTGACAGGATGATGAGTGTAATGAAATAACTGGTTAAGTAAACAATTGTTGGTACAATACTTGTACATAACTGAAAAGTTACCAAGGAAACCAGCATGGAAAATGCAGCAGTAATAATAACAAAACTCAGCTTAATTTTGAAATTAGAATCAAAATTATATGACTTTCTGTGAGCTAAACAAATTATACAGTTGGGCATAGGTTGTTAAGTTGGTTTATTTGTTAATGATCAGCTTTCTGGTATGCCATTGAAAACTGACTATTCAGGAGCCATCTGATAAAAACGAACCTCTTCAAACCTTCTAACATATTTTGTTTCCTTTTGACATATGACGTGGAACACTTTTCACCAATTAAGGGAATAACAATACAGTGCTGAGACAATATATATATATATAAGGAGAAGTAAGGTTTCATTTCTGTTTCATTTCTGTAGCAGAACATGGTAAACAGTCAGATGTTGCTAATCATTGTATTTTCACCCAGTTTATCCAGAATGTTGCTATACAGTTTTTGGATATTTAATATCCATATGGTTTTTGGAAATATAACATATTTGTTAATATTTTCATAGTGGTACAAGTGATAAAAGGTCAGTTTTATGTGGGATAGAGACTACTTCTTTTTGGTTTTCTTTTCAGGGCTCTGGAGTTATTAAGGCAGGGTTTGCAGGAGACCAGGTGCCAAAGTGCCATTTTCCCAGCTTGTGAGTAACTGATTTTTAGTTGTCAACCAGCATACTATTCCAAATAGGCTGTTAAAGTAAATCATAAATAACATGAAGTGAATGTAGTACGCATTTCTGATAGTAGGGGTTTGGGTTTTTACATGCTCCAAATAGGATAGATGCAGAGTAGATGTCAGTAAATTGGCAGATATGTTGAAAAGCAGAAGACAATTAACCTTGTCATAGAAGTTTAATTTGTCAGACTGCTGAGGTGAGATTTATTGTATTTTGGTATACAAAAGCATTTATTATTCCATTGCTTTGTTTGTCTTGACTTGATGATAAAGAAATTTGGGGGGTTGTACACTAATAATCATCATCATCATCATCATCATCATCATCATCATCATCATATTCGGTTTAACGTCCGGTTTACATGCTAGCATGTGTTGGATAATAGTAAGAGTATATAAAATTGGTACACAGAGAACTGACAAGCACTTGTCTTATTAACAAAGGCCAAAAGGCAGATATCAGTGATAATTGCTGAAGCACAAAGAGTCGTTCAGTGGTAAACATTCTCTCTTAGAGTGGTAAAATAACAGCTTTTGTTTTGAAAATCAGAACAGCTATAATTTTATAGTTTTATAAAAGACTTTTTTTACATTTATTCTGCAATGTATGTATTGGCATTGGGAAAAAAGTGAGAGAATGCTTGGGAAGAATAAAAGTTATGAACTGTTATGAACTCTTTATGCTGTAGTGGATGCTGAAAGTGGATCCATAAGAGGTGCTAAGGTTTGAGAGGATTAGCTGATACAGGATATAAATATCAGTGCCCAAGTTGTACTGCAGAAGGTTATGAAGTAGAAAGAGAAGTGTGTTTTGTTGGGTTTTTTTGTTTATGCTTAGATAAAGGTTCCCTTGGAATTCCCCTTTAAAAGATGAGGGACACCATTGGGGCTGGTGACAATGCAGGCAAGTCAAGAGAGACACAGTTGAGGTGGTATGGACATGTGCAAAGGAGGGAGAAGGGCCACATTGCTAAACAAGTGCTGAACATGGAGTTACCTGGCAGGAGAAAACAGGGAAGGCCAAGAGGAAGATGGAGAGACTGTGTAGTAGATAACATGATAAAGGTTGAGTTGACCAAAGAGGATCCACAGGACCATTGCAAATGGAAGAAGTCAATTTGCTGTGGCAACCCCTGATGGAAAACACTGAAAGAAAAAGAAGAATGTTTGGATTTATCGACAATTCTTACTGCATTTGTAAGCCCTGTTAGTTCAACCTTCTATCCAGCAACAAAAGCATCATAAGTGTACAATAAATTTGTGATATGTCTGCCTCCTACTTTGATTATCTTTGAATTCATGTGGGCAATCTCTCATAATTTGTTCTCTATATATGTTATATGTTAAAAAGATGCAGAGATGATAGGTGTCCCTGCCTGACCCTGTGTTCAATTTTTAAATAATAAGGTTTGGTATATAATGCCTTGACTGTACCTGTAGGGTTTTCATTTTTTGATTAGGTTTATGACATATTCAGGAAAGCTTTTTTATTTGCCATTTTCTGTCAGAGAACGTCTTGCAAGACCTCCCAAAAATTTTTTGTAGTCCAAAAGGGAAAGATATAAGTTCTTTTTGAATTTAGTATTCTTTTTAATAGTTTTTTTTAAATAAGGAATTGTTATGTATAATATATGTGCTATATATATATGTTTGTGTAATTTTGTGTATTTGTATCAAAGAGTGCTCAATGCATATAGCAGAGCAATATACATAGGTAAAACATGAAAAATAAGAACTGTTATTGCAAGTAGAAGTTTCGTGATATTTCAATCATCAGGCAATAATGCTACAAATGCTGTACAGGCCTTTATAAACAAATAAAGTAGGTGGCTCATCAAAAGTAAAATTTACAGGTGGTAATGTATTACAATCTGTTAAAGTTGTGAGAAAGGAAGAAAGAAAGTAAGTCCTATGTGGATACGGTTTGTAATTACTAAGGAATGATTTACTTTCAAATTGGGTAAATAGGTGTTCAGCTGTTTGATCAAGAAAGAAGTCTGAACTTGTCAGCATTTTTATACTGTCCAAACTAGGTGAAAGAATTTGGAAGGAAGACAGTGGATTGTATAGAGACGGTGGCTTAATCATTCTCCAGGATACAAATGGTATACAAAGAGACAAAACAAGTAGAGATATTACTTACTTACTTACTTATCCAGTTTAGCATCTTCTTTCCTTGAAACAAGGTTTGATGTTTTGGTAGAATTCTTTAATGATCTCCAGGTTATTTGATCCATGGCTGTATCTGGTGTTAACGATCATTTCTTTCCAATCACTGCTTATCCTCATACTTTAGGGCCTAGCATTCACTGCCATACAGTAAGACAAATCTGACACACACATTAAAAACTTTTCCACAAGTTTGCAGTGATAGGTATCGGCATCGGTCAGGATTGGAAGGAGATTTCGGAACTTCCTCCAGGCAGTTCTTGACCTGACAATAGTACTATCACTACACCATCCACCGGTTCCAATCATATCGGCAAGGTAGCAAAAGAAATCAACCACTTCAAGTTCATCATTACCAAAAACAACTGACTGACATGATCGATCATCAATAGGATGAGCCAATCCTTTGCACCTATGACATCGAAAAGCATCATCCATAGAAAGTCTGCCTTGGATGCCACTACACTTCTTATGTACCCAGTGATTACAGCCTTCACAGAAGATAGAATTATTACCAACACCAGCTCTGCAAACACCACATGGCCACTTTCCTGAGTCATACAATGTGTTCATGTTAGGACCACTTAACATGATTTTGGTCTTTTTCAAGTTTACCCTAAGTCCCTTATTTTCTAAATTTAACTTCCAGATCTTCAATTTTTCACAGAGAACATCTAGGAAATCTGCAACAACCACAAAATTGTTGGCATACAATGGTTCTTACGGACATCTAGTTCTGAATTCACATGACAGAGCCTCAAGTACAATGATGAAAAGTAGTGGACTCAGAACTGAGCCCTGATGAACACCAACCTTTACCTCAAAATCTTTGCTGTAACTGTTATCAACCTGTACTTTACTTCTTGCATTACTATACATGACCTGAACAAGATTCACAATCCACTCATCAACACCTACTTTCCGCATCGCCCAACAAAACACCTTACGAGGAACCCTGTCGAAAGCCTTTTCAAGATCGACAAAACGAAGATAAAGATTTTTGTTCTTAGCAAGAAATACCTCTTGCAGCTGACGAACTATAAAAATTACATCAGTAGTACAACGACCTGGCATGAAGCCAAACTCCTTGTCATCAATGTTTACTGACATTCAGATTTGATTTTCAATTACATGTTCAAGAACTTTCATCACATGGTCCAGTAGCTTGAGTCCCCTGTAATTACTTCTGTCAAGAGCATCACCTTTACCTTTGTATAGATTGATAATGTAACATTCTTCCCAATCTCTAAGGACATTTTTATTTAAAATAATGGAATTTGCAAGACCAGCTATTAGTTGAGAACATTTTTCACCACCAGCTTTCAGCATTTCTCCAATAATACCAGAGGGTCCAGGAGCTATTCCAGATTTCATGTTTTTACAGCATTTGATACCATCTCAGTTGTAACTTGGATAGTTGGGCCAACCACAGGTTCTATGTGAGAGAGATTTCCATCCTCCCAAGGGAATTCAACATTCAATAACCATTCGTAATGTTCTTTCCATGCATTCTTTTTTGACTCTGCATTGAGACATAAGTTCCTGGCATCATCTTTTACACACTTTTCACCAAATACATCTTGGTTTTCTCTTTTCATCTGTTTTGCAATTTTTAAAATAACATCACTCTTTACATAACAGCATGTATACAGCACGTTTAGAGGCTCTTTTCACATTTATGTACTCCTCCTTAGAACCACCATTTTTCCACATTTTCCAGAGATGTCTCTTTTCTGAGATGGCATCACTGACACTATTGTTCCACCACCAAGTTTCCTTTCTCATGTTTTTCTTTTTTGTTTTGCCACAAGACTCTTCAGTTGATTTTAGGAGACTGCTTTTGAGTAGTTGCCAGATCTCCTCAGTGTCATTAACTGGATACTCAGGATCATTGGTGAATTTGTCTAGAGCAGACACAAAGTTGTCTTTGACTAAAGGATCTTGTAACTTCCAAACATGTAGCTTGGGTACAAAGATCTTTGGACAGATTTTCTCAAATTTTATTTTCAGATCGCACACCAAGAGCTTGTGTTGTGTAACACTCTTCACCAGGAATTACTTTCATATCCTTAAACACTTTTTAGGTTACACCAAGAGCTTGTGTTGTGTAACACTCTTCACCAGGAATTACTTTCATATCCTTAAACACTTTTTAGGTTACGTTTTCTAACCAGTATATAGTCAGTCTGACTCATGGCTAATCCCAACTGATAGGTAACTAGGTGACTTTCCTGTTTGCAAAAGAATGAGTTGGCAATAGCCAGATCAAAAGACATGGCAAACTCCAATACCCGTTCACCATCCAAATTACGAGTTCCATACCCATACCCACCATGAACACCCTCACAACCTTCTGCCAGACAGCCAATATGACCATTCCAATCCCCACAAGGAAGAAGAAATTCTTGATCATTAACTTTTGACATAACACTGTGTAAATCATCATAGAAGGCATCTTTTATAGCTTGATCTAGACCAGTCTGTGGAGCATAGACTGAGAGTATGGTTACTATAGTTTTGCCAACTATTAGCTTTATGAGAATTATACGGTCAGATACTCATTTAACATCAAAAACTTTCTCTACCCATTTTTCATCAAGAAGAATGCCAACACCACCAGTACCTGAACTGTTGCCCACCCAGAAAAACTTGTACCTATTATCTTTGCAAGTTAAAAACCTAGCTGAAGCACCTCTCCAATGGACCTCTTGAACACAGCAAAGATTTATATTTCTTCTAGATAGTGTTCTACAATTTCTGAGGATCGACCTCATGGTGCCCACATTTAAAGTGACTGCTTTAAACAATGAGAATGACTCTTGATGGGTTTTGCAGGATAAAGGTCTGGCCAGCCCACGCCTACTGACCCTACTATCAACAACACCTTCAAGATCTGAGTTTCAAAAAATATTATAAAAAATTTCATGGCCATAGGATTTTCAATTGATATAAATACAAACCTAAAACAAGTAGACTTCTTTGACATCACCTTCGATCTTACATTGTCCACATACTGCCCAGACAAGAAAGAAAATGACCAACTTCTCTACATTAACACTTCTTCAAACCACCCACTAACCATTATTAAAGAAATCCAAAAATCCTTCAGTGAGAGACTATCTGAAAACCCCACCAATGAAGAAATATTCAATGATGCCAAACCTGAGTACAAAGCTGCCCTAAAAAATAGTGGACATCCAACATGCCTATCATTTACACCATGCCAATCACACAACCACACAAGAAAACGAAACATCATCTGGTTCAACCTTCCTTTTAACAAAATTGTCCAAACGAACATTGGAAAAGCCTTCCTACTCCTCATTGACAAACATTTCTCCACGTCAAGCAAACTCCACAAGATAATTAATAGGTACACCATAAAATTAAGCTATAGCTACACAGAAAAGATGTCAGGAATCATCAAAAAGCACAATAACAACATCATCAGCCCCAAAACAAAAACAACAAACCAATCCTGTAATTGCAGAACAAAAAGTCAATGCCCTTTTCCATAAAAATGCACCACACCAAAAGTCATCTTGCATATCATTGGCACCACCCACAGGAACACCAACAACACCTAACATCAAAAAGGGATACATAGGGTTAACCGAAAGGCCATGGAAACATAGATACTCTCAACATAAATTGTCGTTCACCCTCAGTAAATACAAACACAGCACAACACTATCCAGTTTTGTATGGGAAGTAAAGGAAAAATATGGAAAAGCACCCAAAATATCTTGGTCTATCCTAAAATCAGCCCCCCATTAGAACAACAGCACAAAAAGATGCCTCCTTTGTCTCACTGAAAAAATGTCCATTATGACATACTCCATCCATCAAGAAGCAACTTCTCAACAAAAGTTCAGAACTTATTTCAAAATGCCGACAAGAAAACAAATTCCTCCTCCGGTACTTCATACCTAATGTCTAATTGCATGGAACTTCCTTTCTTGATCAAACAGCTGAACACATATTTACCCAATTTGAAAGAAAATCAGTCTTTAGTAATTTTAAACCATATCCAGATGGGACTTCCTTTCTTTCTTCCTTTCTCAGAATTTTAATGGATTATAATACATTACCACCTGTAATTTTTATTTTTGATGAGCCACCTACTTTATTTGTTTATAAAAGCTTGCACAGTATTTGTAACATTGCCTGATGATCGAAATATCATGAAACTATCACTTGGAATCATAGATTTTATTTTTCATGTTTTACCTTAGGTATATATATATATTTAATAAAGGTTGTTGGATCAAGAAAGATAAAGGTATTGCTTCTTGATAAAAATAACTTTCTCCATAAAGCTTATCTTATCACCATATTTATAGGAAAACAATTTTGATATAATAAAAGCTGTAATTGTGACTAGAACATAGTTGATGAAAATCCTGCAAAAAATTTTTCAGGTATTGTCAGTAATATGTTTACCTTGTCTTTTTTAGTATTGGTAGACCAAAGCATGTTAGGGTCATGGCAGGTGCACTAGAAGGTGATATCTTCATTGGTCCCAAAGCAGAGGTAAGCATAATCTTCCATCCCACATTGTTATTGTAACATGTCTATGTTTTTTTAATGTACTTGTGATAATGAGTGGTCAATAGCAATTTAATACATTTATATCACTTGCACTACAGAATTAAAACTACATGTGACCCAACTATATTTTTCATGCCTTGCCAATTGTCTGGGGACAAATGACATTCAAAATATGTGACCACAGTAGATAGGTGAGCCTCCAATTATGCAAAATTGGTTTTTGTCTGATGACAGTTGCTGTCAATTTTGATGACAGGTCAATTGATATAACATAGAAGAATTTGCTCCTGTGGCAACACTTAGTTGATAGCTCTGCCCTTTTATTCAAAATGCCTTTGGTATTTGGTATTTGTTTTCATTTTCAAGCTTAAGTCACATCAACTTGTATCACACTTGTGTAATAATGCATGAGGTAAAATGCTCCATTTAACAGAGTAGCCAATTCCATTGTTTTTGAGGTTACAGATTTTTTAAAATTCAGTTGCATTTATATTTAAACTCTGTTTGAAAGCTTTGGTATGTTTTTTATCCTCTTTAAAGTTCAGGGCAATGCATTTTTATACTACATCCTTCAGAATTGGAAAGAAAAAAAACATCCTTTCTTAATTTGTCAAGTTTTCAACCATTTCCATTAGGTAAAACAGCAAGATCATTGTCATTACAAGACCAAAATGTGTTTTATCCACTAGATTGGATAAACTTTGGTGAACTTTTCATGAGTATTAGGTGACTTTTTCTAATATTAAGTCTTTACTTCAGTGGTCTGATGCCCGTATATTTAGCATTTTTGATTATTCTTTTTACAAAAAAATCCAAATGGTTTCCCTGTTGATTTTTTTCAAATTGACTGAGAAAGGCCTTTACATGCATAATGTAAGTCAAAGAAGAAAAAACAAGATGCTATTGGGAGAAAATTAGTTTTTTAGCCCTTATAAATGCATCAGATTTGTTTCAAGATACACTGCGTAATGTAATTAAGATTATGAAGCAATTGTCTACTGATATAGAAACATTTTTTGAATTACATTTCTGCCAATATCTATTTAACTCCTTGTAACTTTTTGCTTGTTATACAAAATTGTCAACGGTTGTTTTATTTTTGTTGTTTGTTTGTTTTTCATCTGTTCTTTTAATGAGGTAGCATATTAATAACAGAATAATTACTTTACAAATTTCTGATATGTTTTACCTGTATAAATATTCATTTAATTAACTTTTTCAGGAATATAGGGGACTGCTAAATATTAGATATCCAATGGAGGTAAGTAATATATTTTCTTCATTAAAATTGTAAGAGAGAATGCTATTTGAAGATTTTCCTAAGTTAGTTTTACATAGGAACATATGACAAAAAGTGATAAGGTGAAGGTAGACAATTTTGTGATTTGTTTTATTTTGTTTGCTGAGTTTGTATGGACATAGTAAAAAAGGGATACTGTGTATAATTGAAGTGAGTATGCCTCTGCATAGTGGAATGAGATCTGGAAAGCTGAAGTACTTAAAGGATATGACCAGTTATAGTGGCTAAGAAAATAACATCAGTCATATATATTTACAAGAGAGAAGGTATGGTAAGACACCAATATTGTCACTTGATGATGTGAAAGCAATGATCCAACTGGCCTGACAGGAAGTATGACCTGGTCAAATTACAGTATGACATTAAAATGAAACATTAGGATACAGTGGTGATGTTAATTTTTGTGACTGCAACTGCAATGTAGAAACAAAGAAATTACAAAAATGCATTAACCTATTGTTTGACTTATGAAAACACATTGTTTGATATCTAAAATGACTTTGTGTTAAAATGATGTTTTTATATTACTGGTTTGCTAACCATGGAAAAACTGTAAAATTGGGTTTTTACCAGAGGGTTCCTGTTCAGTAAAGAGCATCTGTTTCACTAGATAAATTATAAAAGGGACTTCTAAAGTGTTAGATCTTGAGGAGACCTTTCAAAAAGTGGAGCATTGGAGGTGCTTCATTACAACCTCTTAGTTTCAGGAGACTGGGAGTTCAGAGCTTCCTTTGTCACATGGGGAACTGAAACTTGGCCACACTTGCACCTATATATTCTTCAGGAGATTAGAGGTGCTGTTTTCTTTTTATTGCACTATCAATTTAGATCATTCATAGTGAATTTAGATACCCCCAATGCCTAAGTCACACAGCATCATTGTGCTGGATTGCCCATTCTCTCTGTAAAATATTGTATAATTTCAATGGTCAAAAAAATGTTAAAGCAACATTTGGCAAGCATTTTGAGAAAATGGTGGATGATCTTGGGGTGACATAGCTATATTCTTATCAGTAAATTATTTTTTATATTTTGAACTGCCTGCTATTAATTGCATAACTGGAAGTGAATTTTGGTTTGACATTTTTTATAACTATAGATGTAAAAGATAATTTTGAAGCAGAAGCCTCTTGGTAAATGATGCAATGCAAGGGTGTCTGAAATAAAACCAGCAATGTATTCACTGTTGTTGCTTGTGGCACTGGTAAAACACAGTGAAGCTCAGAACATATTGAAATAATCTTGATGTTAACAGCTTTAATGCCCTTTGTTAAAATAATCTCAATATGATAGCCTGTGTTTTGTAAAACAAAGCTGTCTCCAATTAAGTTAGATGTTGATCAGAATTTTGTACTGGCTTTTATTATTGGTTCATTTAAAATTGTGCACATTCCAGTTGAATTAAGATGAATATTGACTAAAAGCAGACCCATTTGAACTAATCTATAAAAATCTGGGGAAAAAATCAAAACTGTTGAATTAACATTGATGATAACACAAATTACTGAGAAAAGCCAACAAAAAACATATTTGATATACAGTATCATCGTGGAAAGTGGAGGATTTCTTGGATATGAAAAAACCTCAAAACAATAAAGTGCAAGAAGAGCAGGGATTCAAGGCATGCATACCATCATCATCATCATATTCGGTTTAATGTCTGTTTTACACACTAGCATGTGTTGGATGCTTTGGACTTCCAAGTTATCCTATCCTTTACCAGGTCTCTGCTGACACCAATATAAAGATAAGAAAAGAGAAAACTGTTTTTGGTAGATTTACCTTCTATTATATTTTAATAATTTTGTTTATTTTGATTTTTTTTAAGGAGATGGAGTGAGTCAAAGTAGATAGGTCAAGTATACCCCAAATGCACTAAAATCATTTAGGTTAGCCTACAAAAACCAAGAGCTGACAGCTTAGCTTTTGATTATAAGATGGTTATATTGAATTCCAAGTCATACAGGTTGTTATCAAATTTTGCATGTCTATAGAAAATGATACTGTATTATTGACAGAGCACTTAATCTTGTCACACAATTTATCAAGGAAATTAAAATGGTAAACAACTAATGTTCTTTTCAGTTTTGGGCTAAGTTTCTAAAGAATGTTAATGTTATTATGGTCGGTATTATTAAAAAGAATATTTCTTTGCATCTGAAGACACTATCTGAACACCATTGTTGTTGTCTGTCTTTTCTGCTTCAAAAAGGTTTGCAGTTTGTAAAAGACTGTACATAGATAAACATGTCTTGAATGGTACTGAGTGGACTTGTGTGTGTGTGTGTGTATGTATATGTGTGTGTGTATATATATATATATATATATTAATAAGCCTCCATTTTGATACTATGCTGATCATAGTTCCTGAGGTAGATGGGACTGAATCAGATTTAAGAAGCTGAAGACCCCTATTGTATCCCTTTACAGTTTTTGTTTTTTTTAAAGTAAAAAAGCAGGACTCTGTGTTATTGAAAGTAAGGAATAGTTGTCAAGTGTCATTGATTAAGAAGTATTAAAATAATGATATAAGATATTTTGATGTAATTGATAGGATTACCAAACACATAATAAAAACAATGGCTTATTTTTGACAGAGAAGCTCCAGGTTTGAGGTAAATATTTTTATTAAAGACACCCTCAACAATACCTGATGAATTAATTATTTATGGGTAATGCCAAGAAGAACTATAATAGCCACAAGGGTACAGTTACTCATTTCACTACTGTTATTACTCATTGGAACCATTTTGCTCTTTTCTAGCATGGTGTTGTTAAAGACTGGAATGACATGGAAAGGATTTGGCAGGTACAAAATTGAACTGGATATATAATAAGTAATTATGGATGGTTATCATAATGCACCTGAGTGTGGTATTGAATATGATGCAGTTGACCATATATGTAGTGGCTTTGTAATTTGTTTTTACAGAATTCCATTCTTTACATGTGTGCATTACCCTTTGTGTGTATGTATATATAGTTATATATATAGTTATATATAGTTATATATATATATATTGCTATGATCTCTTTTGGATTTCAATTGCAGTCATAATTGTGTCATATTGTATTGTTGTTGCCCAATTAATGTTTTTGTGTGTACCTTTTGTGTCACTTTGTGTAGCAAATAGCATCCTGCCACTTGGAGTTTACTCCTTATACTACATATATATATATATATATATATATATATATAATTAAGATAGTGGAATATGTGAGCCCATAACTTCCTGAGCTAAAAACAGGGCATTATGCCACTTGACTGTGAATCCAGGTGAATAAAAGTAATCATATCTTTTTATGGTAATTGATTTGTCAGCTTGAATTATCGTAGTGAGAAAGAGTCTAATTAAACTAATTCTCTACTGCTCTTTTGCAAAACCTTGATCAGTGCCAGGTAGTACTTAATACTCAGCAGATAGATGCACTGTATATATTATTTGTTAATGTATATTGTGTAATGATATGTATATGTGTTTGCATCATTCCATNAAATATATATATATATATATATATATATATATAAATATATATATATATAATTAAGATAGTGGAATACGTGAGCCCATAACTTCCTGAGCTAAAAACAGGGCATTATGCCACTTGACTGTGAATCCAGGTGAATAAAAGTAATCATATCTTTTTATGGTAATTGATTTGTCAGCTTGAATTATCGTAGTGAGAAAGAGTCTAATTAAACTAATTCTCTACTGCTCTTTTGCAAAACCTTGATCAGTGCCAGGTAGTACTTAATACTCAGCAGATAGATGCACTGTATATATTATTTGTTAATGTATATTGTGTAATGATATGTATATGTGTTTGCATCATTCCATGTATGTGTGTGTCTTTCTCAATGTAGTGTGCTTTGGCTTAGTTGTTTTAGGAATATGTTGGTTTTGTTCATTCAAACTTAGCTTTTGTTTGAGCCTTGCAATCATGTTGCTCTTGCAATTTCTGCACCAATTTTATTGGCTTAATTGTCATATTCACAAACTTTGAAAGTAATGGCTTGTTCCCCTACCCCAACCCCCTTGATTGTATTAAGGCATATTTGCTCTGCAGAATTGGCTTCTGCATTACCCAGTATATTTTTGTTAACATATTAATTGAATTGCCAGTAGGTAGAAAGAAGCATAATACCACTACTCAGTATTTCTGAGCATTGCATTTTGATTTTTATTACTCTTATTATTACCCTTACAACTTCAACACCATCTAATTTGATGAAGTGTTAACCACTTTTAAAAAAATGAGGTCAGACAGTTGGTGGCCATGTCATTAATTAGTGGAATGGAGTAAATTGTGGAGTAGTTTTAGGAATTTTTTAGTGATATAGTATTAGTACTGAAAAATGGCACCGTCATTTTATTTCCCATTTTTACGTGGTGTTTTTTCATTTTTAGTATATATACTCGAAAGACCAATTGCAAACTTTTTCGGAAGAGGTAATTATGCTCGTACATTAATTTGATTGAAAACATTGGATGATTATTTACAAAGTGCTTATTGGTTCCTGAAATTAAATAATAAGGAGAAATTTGAAGAAGCCTTGGAAGACCAACAGCATGTGCATGTTTTTAATGAATATCTGAAAATTTTTTCCTTTAAAAAATAAAAATTTGTTATGTATGTATGTATGTATGTATGTATGTATGTATGTGTATGTATGTGTGTATATGTGTATGTATTTATGTGTGTATATGTGTATGTATGTATATTTATGTATGTATGGGGAAACATTTAGAAAAGGTTTTCTGTAACATCAATTCCATCGTAAAATGTCTTTCCGAAACTTAATTATTAAAGGTCTAGACCCATGAAATAAACCCCCACACCAATGCCAAAAAGGAAGATTTATTTCTGCTGAACTTAAGAATTTGTCTTTTCGAAGTAATGGATTTTTCTGAACTTGTTCATGATATATGTATTCACGGGAGGTAAAATAACGTTAAATGCCGTAAGATTAGTTAGGAATTTTTACATGACGTTAATTTTCTCTTTGCATGTATTGACTTTGTTAATTGATTATTACAAATTTCTAATTCCCCAAAAAGTATATGTAATCTACAATGATTAATGCCCGTTTTTAACCGAATTGTTCTCAGAAGCATACCTTTTGCTTGAATTGGCTGTGCCCACCACAGGTCCCCATCTTTCGGCATTTCATCTCAGTCACGCAGCAGGACTAAGCCTCCCACATAACAACTACTACCCATTCAAGGTCAGGTCAACTAATACCAACAGACATCAAAGGCAAAGAAATTGTGTGAGTAATAAAATAATGATTGATGGAAGGGTTTGGATTTGAGTAAAGTGAAAACTTTTTGTGTACTGAACTGGATTCGAAACAGTGCCCATGGCCATAGCCACATGCTTTACCAACTGAGATACTGGCGCTTGCTCTTAACCATTTTTACAACCAAATCTTTCACTACCAAGCCTGACGTTGGGTGAAGTATCTCTCGAAACCTAGCTCAGAAAAAAAAGCTTACGACTCAAGACATGATAAAGCTCTTACATCTCTATCTTTCACTTTTGCTATATCTGGCCCGTTTTTGATAGCTACATGTTATCTTTATTTTAATGAAACTGGAAATATAACAAAAAACAAGTTACATGTTACTATCCCTGGTTACTTTTATTCGAAGATAGTTCCTTTCAGCAATACAACATCAAAGACCAACCATTGTTCTGTAGTTTTTTTATCACGTATTATCACAAAGTCTATTTAACTTAGCAATTAGGAGTAATTTTCAAAATCAGTGAATTACAATGACAGGAAAGAACGCAGTAAGCTTATTCTCGCATATGTTTAAGATATTTCTTTTATGAATATTGAATGTACTTTTAAATGTCCAGAATCGGAGGGTCAAGGGTATAATCGCCCCGACAGGTGGTTATGGCTTTCGAATGGAATATTAATTATTACTGTTTAAAAACAATCCAGTTATATAAGTAATTATTTTTGGTCGGCTTTAGCATAGTCGTTTTCAAAAGGAGCACTATAGCTGTATTTTCCCCCTATTTTGACAGCATCCAGTTCTACTAACAGAGGCACCGCTGAACCCGAGGCGAAACAGAGAGAAAGCAGCCGAGGTACTAAATGATATTTCAAGCATAAACCGTTGGTAATTCTAAAATTGTGCAGCCATCGCATTCATTTTTTATTAATTAATTTATTATGGATTAGCTTTTGCACCAGGAAACAAGTTTGGCATTGTGCTTTTCATCAGTTCATTCATCCTTTTACTGTACTGGTACAGTAGTAATGTGTACCAAAGGTCTGAGATTTTAATAAAGTGAAATTCGTGTTTACAGTAGCACGTGGAACGCATAGTATATCATACCCACCCTCAGCACTGCTCCGTGTTTCAGTTAAGACATTTTAGAAAATTTGCCACTTGAAACCCCAGAGATCCACCGATATTTCCCTAGAAATGTCAAATATTTGCCTCAGAGAGAGCTAGTGGAAAAAACTATTAAAGAGAATATAGTTTGAATTCCCTGGAATTTTAACAAGTTTTATCAATCATTTACAATTATTTGTAAAACAAGTTTTTGTGAAAAATTAAAGTATTTTTCATTAATTTTTTACATTGCACGAACTTCAGAAGAAAGAAAACAAAAATGATTCAGGAAACATCGATTAAAAAAGATTATTTCACCGAAATTGTAGTTTCCTATGGATACTTAATATCCCAACAAAGGTTGGACAAGACGATGAAAGTAAATGGTTATAAAATAGTTGAATAAATATTTTTGGCACTTTTAATAAATTGCGAATTGTGGTTAAGTGGGTTAGTGCGTATTTTAAGTTTTCCAGTACTCCGGAGTTGGAACCCCGAAACGGTTATTAGCGCTTTCTCCTCTTCCAATTTGCAAGTCAAATTCCGTACAAATGAATTCCGTAGCCCAAATAAGAGTGCCCTAATACAACTAAGACCCCAAACCAGGCTCACTTCAGGAAATAACAGAGAGGCCAATTGACCAATACTTGGTTGAGCTAATCACGCTAAATGTTCCAATTTCAAAGAAAGCAGATTATCTATATTGATTTAAGAGAATATGAAAAATTCCAGGTGTTTGTTTGATATATTTTTCATTCATTTAATAGCAAAACATCACTGAATACTTTAATGACAGACTTAAAATATAGAAATTTGCTGCTTCAAACTAAGCAAGAAATATGTTTAATAATAGGTTATATGTTTATATAAGATTATTTCATTACACATATAACTATAATTTGTTTCATTTTTGACTTACACAGCTGATTTGTTACAAAGTAGAAACAAAGAGCAATATTTTTCCATTACGTTTTATACAGGTTTAATGTTTTACACGTTTTAGAATGTTTATTATACGTCATAGCTTTTGTTTAAAGGAGGAAAGAAAGTGTTGGGAGTTTTTTGCAACGTATTTTTGTTATAATTCAATTGCGCGATTTCTTGCCAAAGAAGAATATTTTTGACAATTTGACTTTGAAATTTACCTAGCTAGAAATTAAATGTTTTGGATGGGTCAGCCTGGGGCATTTATTACGAGGAAAGCATTTGCTTGTAGATAATAATCACCCCGGTAATTATTTTACTGCAAGAAATATTTGGGACTCTTTTCTAAATTGGTGAGGGGTATGATTGGAGCCTTTGGCTGGTTTACAGGTACCCCCCAAATGATTCCAAAAGGCCATATGTTTGAAATTACGCGAAGTACATTGAATATTTATGATAATTGGACAATACCTAACTTAGGAAAGGATGCAACTCAGCATAATATTTTCAATTGGCTTTACTAGGATGAAAGAGTTAATTTGTGAGAATTTCTTGGACCATTGACAAATCAGTATTAAGCCGTAATCCTTCTGGGTGCGAGTTTTCTTTGGGTGAAATTTCGTTGAAACCAAGAGGTTTTCAGACTCTTTGCCCAGAGTAGCAAGTCGGGTTTGGGATAAGGTTCAAAATTCTAAAAACCCGAAATTCAAGGAATTAACTTTGTCGGTGTTATTTTGTGGTTGTACATTGCTCTTTTATAAGGATGTCGTCATCATGATTATAAGTTGCAATTTGGGTCATTTTTATTCATTCAGATCTTTTTTGAAACCTTCAATGTACCAGCTTTGTTCGTTTCAATGCAAGCGGTCCTAAGTTTGTAAGTATATACTATTAAATTTACCTTTGACAAATTTCCATTACTGGTCCCCAAAATATAAATTGGCAATTAGTGTGCTTCCTGGGAATGTATTTAATATCACCTGAAGAGAGTTGTTATCTGAGTTTTCCTCAGGTGAGAGATTTCTCCATGGTCTTGATGTAGGAAATCATGGCATTTGTGGTTCCCAAAATTAGATTCTAAATCGCACGTATTTTTTGAATTCGTACCTATGTCCATGAGAACTTTATTTTTGCCCATGACCATCGATGGGTGATCCTGAGTAGTTTTTTAATGACATTTTAATGAGACAATAGACTTTATTTAGGAAGGGTATATTTATGTTGCTTTAAGAAAATTATTTCTTGGTAAATAAATATCTATTTTGTAAAAGCTTAGATACTGTTCTAGTTTAATTTGTAGGATTGTAAGGATTTGGAAACTGTAATACGGAATAGAGATTCATATTACTGTAATTATGAAGTCCTGTGACTTCAGTTACAGAGAAACGTCGACAGTAAAGTCTCCTTACTAAAACATCTGCTAAAACTTTTTTAAACATGTCAGGGAATATTTTTCATAGCTCCATTTCAATACTTTGTTATAAAAAAATGCCAGTAGCTCGAAACCCTGACAACTTCTTTTACGCCTTTGAAACACATTTTCTTTCCTATTTTTGGGAGTCTTCCAATACCTTGAACTCTGCATAGGTTGG
This sequence comes from Morbakka virulenta, assembly GCA_003991215.1. Classification (NCBI taxonomy): domain Eukaryota; kingdom Metazoa; phylum Cnidaria; class Cubozoa; order Carybdeida; family Carukiidae; genus Morbakka; species Morbakka virulenta. Next base: position 151,785 of record RDPX01000325.1, read on the forward strand.
GTTTGAAAAGCAACAGAAATATCAAAATAAGTTTCTTTCGTTTCCATCAGTATGTTTTTTGTAAATAATACCCATCCTTTCTTGACTTACCATAAACATTTGATCTTTAAACTTTAAGCAATTTACATAACCATTGACTGAATTTAGCTTAGTTGTCTATGAGTATTGTTGTTTTGTCAGATTTCATAACATATTTCAGAGCTTCGTGTCATTGTTAGCACTGGGCAAGTTTTTTATATGGAATCAAACTGGAGTACATATATTTTCCAGTAAAAGGCGGAAAACGTTGATAAACACGAAGATCCATTTTTACTTTATAAAACTGGGTATTTCGACTTAAACTATGTTAATGAAAAAGATCAGGTAATATTATAAAAAATAGCAGCAAACAATAGGTGTAAAATGCTCTAGTGTACTTCAGGCCTTTTTGGTGGAAACTTTCGCCGATAAGGAGTCGGGGGAAAAAAAGAGGTTTGTTTTAATTGGACTTTCTTGTCTAGATGTTGTAAACTTTTCTCAAGAGCACTGGGCACTAAAAACTAATTGAGACTCGGTTTTTTTATGTGATATACTGTACCCGATACCAATTTTTATTGCGTTATGTCAAAATGTCAAATCGAGGGTCAAGCAGAGCGTTTATAATTGGTTGGTCCAGACAATTACCTGCACGCGCATCCATCCATGCATCCAAACATGCATACATACATACCTACATACATACATACATACATAAANTTTCGCCGATAAGGAGTCGGGGGAAAAAAAGAGGTTTGTTTTAATTGGACGTTCTTGTCTAGATGTTGTAAACTTTTCTGAAGAGCACTGGGCACTAAAAACTAGTTGAGACTCGGTTTTTTTATGTGATATACTGTACCCGATACCAACTTTTATTGCGTTATGTCAAAATGTCAAATCGAGGGTCAAGCAGAGCGTTTATAATTGGTTGGTCCAGACAATTACCTGCACGCGCATCCATCCATGCATCCAAACATGCATACATACATACCTACATACATACATACATACATACATACATACATACATACATACATACATAAATACATACATACATACATACGTACGTACGTACGTACGCACACAAACTTACAAATAGCCCACTGAACACGTCACAAGTATATAGGCCTGGAACAATGGAAATTCACTGGAAGCAGTCAAAATTTATTGTGCAGAACGCCAGGTGCAGACAATTGCCGAGAAAACACAGTGACTTGAACCCTTAACCATTAAGCTATACCTTGTTGTAAAACTGATTACATGACAGTATTGCGTTTAACCGTGTCTTTTGCCATTTCTTGATGGAAAGTAGTAACATTTTGGTGTACCTAAGCTCCAACCGTTTGCTCTCCTGAAAATATCTAGTCCAACATACCCATTTATTGTGGATTTGGGACCACCGTCCATGTCAGTTTGGTTTAAAAAACACATTTTCTACTTAAACATAACTGAACATCAAACATTTTTATTGATTGTAAAGTTCAAGGAAGTAGTTTGGGATTTTTTGACATTTTTTGCTTTTAAAGCTCTTTTGTCATGCCCCATCACTCTATAAATTAATGGAAATTTCTACCTAAAGTTACCTTAAAGCCCTGATATCGATTACTTGTGTTCATCATCATCATCATCATCATCATCATCATCATCATGTGCCCTGCTTAAAAGCGTTGGCGATCATGGTCCTCCAGTTCAATCTCTCAGCAGTTGCTTGGATAGTCTTGTTGTCGGTTTTCTTACCAATTCAGGCTGTCAAGCCAGTAAGAGTTTTCATCCGCTGTCTTCCACCCGCTCTCTTTCCTTCAATCGCTCCTGATGTCACCAAACTCTCCAGACAGTCCCTTCTCATTACATGTCCGAAAATTGTTGCCTTTCTTTTCTCTGCCTTGTTTATAATATTTCTTCTGTGTTCAGCAATTTGCAACACTTCTTCATTCGTCTTTATATTCGTCCAAGGTATCTTCATCGTTCTTCTCAGGAACTACATTTCTGTTGCCTCCAATCTTCCCCTCATGTTCTTGTCGATTGTCCAACATTCACACCCATACATCAGGATCGGTTCAATGTAGCATTCCAGCAATCTTTTCTTCAGGTTCATTGAAATATTTTGGTCTTTAAAGATGTTATTGTTTGAATGCTGTCTTTGCTTGTCCAATCCTCTTTCTGATTTCTTCTCTGCATCTACCATCCGATGTAATTGTAGTGCCCAGGTATCTGAAATTGTGGACTTGTTTCAGTTTTGTTCCTTTAACATATATATTAACATCTGGGATTTTCCTCTTCCTGCTTACCACCATCACTTCGGTCTTTCTTTCATTTAGGGATAATCCCATCTTTTCGCTTTCTGTAACAATCACATCAACCAGTTTTTGTAAGTCTTCTTCCTTTCCAGCGTGAAATGACTATCTGGCTTCCGCCAGATACTCATTTCACGGAGCATGCGAGGTATTTTGTAGAGACAACAGTGCCACCTGTTGACCCGCCTCGCCCTCTATGGCTACCGCCAGTTGTATCCGCGACTGCTTATTTGGGCAAGCCCTTATTCGCAGCTAGCCTCCATATCTGAAGGCCTTCGCCCCCGTTATCTTAAACTAATTATGTTGTATTTTTTAATTAGTATTTTTGTGTTATAGGTATGCCACAGGACGAACGACTGGGGTCGTACTTGATTCTGGTGATGGGGTTACTCATTCAGTCCCAATATATGAGGGATTTGCAATGCCTCATTCAATTATGAGAGTTGACTTAGCTGGAAGGTAAGCGATTTTATAAAAATTAGTTATGATTATTGTGTGTGACATTTTGCTTATTGGGAGAACAGTATTCTGATCAAATTTCTTTCTTTTTCTAGTTTAGAAACCAGGGTTTCACTTGTACCATCTGATTTTAACATTTTATTTTTTGACCAGAGTTTCAGATTATAGTCAGAACTTTACAAAGGATACAGGTGAAAATGAATAAAAGTTGATTAACAGAGTCGTGCAAGCTGCAGAATTTTTTTTGTGATAGATGGTGTTACTGTACCTTTCGTTCTGAACTTAAAGACGTACCTTCAGTAGATTTTCGTTAAGCAAATATACAAACAGCTACTTGGTAGTTCTGTTATTTCGAGCTTGGATTCTAACGAAGTGTGAGGATGACTACGTTGTTTTTTACACATACACAGGCATATTCGATTACATTTGAACGCTTTTTTGGTACAAATGGACTTTGAAAAAATAAAGTTTACAAACCATTGGTTGCGGACAAGACGTTGCCCCTATGTACCACCATTGTTTTATCCATTCTGTTGGAATAAGTGATAATAGGTTTTTGCTGACGGCCAGTCGGTACTAACAAGTGGTCAGGTTTGACAGTACACTGAATTTCGTCTGTGTTGTAATTTAACACACTTTTTTAGTAATATTCTTATTCAGCTTTATGTAGAGCTTTTGACACTGCGTAGAAACTGTTCATCCAACGATATGTGCATGTCATTTTGATACAGGAGTATGCATTAAGAAAAGAAGATAGGAAAAAGGTTTTTCATCATATAGATCTTACCATGAAATCCCTAAGGTCTGGAGCAGAGAAGTAACGAAGTATAGATTATCACTGTTGTTATTGGCGCATTAGCAAGTGTCAAAAAGTTTTGTTGACTACCTTATTGACTGGTAATCGCAAGGCAGGATTCTCCCACGATTCCCTTTCTGATTCAACTAAAGTACAAGAACAAATCTACAACAATACGCCTAGAAACATAACTGAAGGGGAAAGTGTGAGAAGTTATTGAGAAGAATTCACCATCGTCAAGAATGTAAGAAACTATTCAGTATAGAACGAAGCGACCACCTTTAAGAGTAGTTGAAAGGAAAGATGTAGTCGTAGTATGGGATATGCCAACCATACTGACAAGAAGATTACTGTCGATAGGCCCGATATCGTGATTGAAGAGAAGAAGGAAAACAAATGTATTTTCATTTATATGCCACCTGAACAAAATGTCGCAAGCGAAGAAGCAGAAGAAATGTCGCAATCAAAATCCTTATGCTTAAAGTTACTAGAAAGATGGAACATAAGAGCTACTGATTTGCTCTGCCGTTGTCAGAGCACAGGGCTTTATTGAAAAGGAATTAATTTTATTGTATCAAAGATTCCCAGAAAGATCAGCATCGAAGAAATTCAGAAGGAAGTGTTACTGGGAACATCACCTAAGGAGAGCTCTATCTGTAACTCGAGAAAGGACAGGATTTTAAGTCTTAGGACCATAATTTGGTCCTGATCTCTGCAAGAAAAAAAACACCTCAAAACTGAAATAAAAGTGAAATTGGGCTGGAACAGATGTTGAAGTTTCCTCGCCTGGCAGCTATTCAGTAGAGCATCAGCGCAGATCCGGTCGTAATCCTGCTACTGCTAATGATAAAGGAAATTGGAAGGAAAAAATCTACCAAATTGCTATGGAGTGTTATACAATGCAGAGCATGGATACTAGAGAATACAGACAGGCAAATCTAGGTGCAGAACGTGAGACTGAAGCCCTCAGGGATGAACGGGGATAGAGATCTTAATATGCTGAAAGCGGAACTGAGTCAACCGGAAAATCTCCAACCAGTTAATCTAAAAACAATGGATCGGAGAAAAGTGAAAGAAAAGACAGTTCATGTGAAAAAGGTACTTATTATCATACCATGTCAAAACGTAAGACACACTGATACGTTGATATTGGCTGGAGCAAAGGTAGTTGCCGAGTGGTCAGGGAAACAAAAGAAAAAGTAAGCGGAGAAGGAAAGTCACCCTTGGTGGAAAAGACAGTTTAAAAGAAGTTTCACCAAAGATAGAGGAAGTTAGAAAGATCTAAGTAAATTCGAACAATAGAATAGTGGTAAGTTAGAGAATGATGATGTGAAACGAAAGCTTGAGCAAACTTATCGTACAAGTAGAAAAGGAATAAAAGTGTGTGATTGAAAAGCTGAAACAAAGAGTGAAATCAGAAGCTGCCAGGATTAGAAAATGTGAAGAGAGAACTAACCAGTACATCCAGAACTGTTTATTCATTACTAACCAGAAACGTTTGTTCGAGATGCTAGATGGGAACGATGGAAAAATAATGCAAGGCAGTTGTACCTGGTAATGTTCACGGATGTTGGTTAAGAGGTTTCACTAATCGTTATGACTCTATAAGAGTACAGTTAGATGATTGTCTTAGAACAGGGGAGGTGCCATTGTGGTTGGCGAATGGGAGAACCTGCATGATTCAGAAAGATTCTTCAAAAGGGAACACTGTAGCAAATTTTATATCGCCCAATTACATGCTTACCTTTCACATGGAAACTGTTGGCCGGACGAACTGAAAGGATGTCGCCTAAGCAGGCGGGGACAAAAGATAAATTAGTGATCGGTAAGATGCTGTTACAAAACTGGAAACGAAGGATGACAAATCTATGCGTTGAATGGATTGATTACAAAAAGGGATACAACATGGCCCCACACTCATGGATCATGCGATGCCTTGTCTTTTTTAAGATTGCAGATAATGTCAAGGTACTTCTCGAGATGACAGTACAGCAATACTATTTACTGGGAGCCCGAAGAGGAAAACTTTATCATCTACATTTTATGGACGACTTAAACGTTAATGTAAAGAATGTCAACCATTTGGATTCATTAGTGCAAACAGTAAGGATATTCAGTAATGATATAGAGATGGAGTTTGGGATTCAGAGTTGTGCTATGGTAGAATTGAAGGTAGGGAAATGATCCAGAGTGGATGGATAGATCTACCTGAGGAACAAAAACCTAAATGACTCTAGGAAGAAGAAGGATAGAGGTAATTGGGAATAGTAGAAAGTGACAAGAGATAAGAGAATGTGGCAGGAAATGATCACCTACGTCCACAGCGGATACGAGGCCTGAAGAAGAAGGAAGTGACAAAGTAAAGGAGTGTAGAAATGAATAATATATTCAGAAAGGAATATTTTCATGAAGTCAAGATTATTTTAAGATCTAATCTAAATGCAGGAAACCTAGTTCAGACAATTAACTCCAGAACAGTATCTCTTATAAGATATGGAGCAAGCATAGTAAAATGGGCGAAAGAAGACACGAAACTGATGGACCCCCAATACAGAAAACTGCTCACCATGCACAGAAGTATAAATCCTTAGTCAGATGTTGATCGAATTTATTGGAAAAGAACTGAAGGAGGACGAGGTTTGTAGAGCATTGAAGAAGTTGTCGAGATGGAGAGAATGAGTGTGATTTTGTTTATAGCAAGCAACGAATTTATTTTGAAAGATATAGTGCAACAAGAGCTCTTCGGAGATCCTATTGAGCCGTACGGCATTATGATTTTACTGTGGTAAAAGAATGATAGACAATGACGAGTGCTCACTCAGATTTCGAATGTGTAATAAAGAAAATGAGACAGTATTGTTGCCGAATATATACAGTTGACTCAGAACGAATACAAGAAATCCCTGACAAAATTGCTGCTATTATTCACTTGCATTTGTGCAAGAAATTTGGTTTTTAGCACCTGTGGAAAAAGTTATTAACATTTTGTAGAAAAAGAAACGGATTTTGGAAAATAAGCATGCTAAGATTCTATGGGATTTTTTAATACAGACGGAAAGAAAGATGTAGCACAACAAACCAGATGCTGTTTTACGTAGGCAATATAAGAGAGTCACGAAAAAAGAACTAAAAAGAAAGGGTTGAATTTTATATCGACCTGAAATACGGAATTCTCGAAATGCTGGAAACAAGAAGCTGAAAAATTCTCTTCTGCCAATTGTCATTTGGGCTTTAGGCACAGTTACAGTGCACGTGAAGAGGAATCTTGATAACTTAGGAAATATATAAATCTGGATTTATTACAGAAAACTGTTTGCTTGCAACGGCTCGCATACTTGGAAAAGTCCCCGATATAGAGTGAACTGCGAAAAAGGAAAAAAGAAAGAAGAGAAAAGATTGAATTGATCTGGACTAAAAGAAGACAGCTTGTCGCTATAGGTCATGGGAGATGGCTTGATGCAGATGAAATGCCTGAACAAATAATAATAATAATAATAATAATAATATTGTTTGTATTAATTGTCGCCATAATTAGGCAACAAAACTTGGTAGCTGTTGGCTTGCCCTTAGCTGGTGTATATTTAAACGAATGCAAATTTTGCAATCCATAGCAAAGAAAGGACATTGACCCAGTTATATCGGGTACTAGTTACGTAATATATTAGGATAAATAATTAAGTTTTTATGATTTAACTAAGGTTGCCATAGTATAATTGGTTAAGGTAGGGAGAAAAGAAAATCTTTGCCAGCTTATTATTTTTGTTCTTATTATCTTTATTATTATTATTGTTGTTATTCTTATTCTTATCATTATTATTATCATTGCTAAATTTCAGTTTATATTGGTTCAATTTTTGGCTCAGTGCTAACAATACACATTAAGGCATACCATGCCCTCAAGTTCAAATGCACTCTACGAGTGATCCTTGTAGTCCCTAACGTACAAGACTTTTGAGCTGTGTAAAAATTCATATTTTCCGAGATGATTCTGATGTTATCTTCCATTCTTTTTCTGATGATGACGAGTCTTCTCCTATCACAATGGGTATTGCTTCCGTTTTCAGTTTCCACATCTTTCGTATCTCAATTTCGAGATCTTTATATTTACTTCTCTTTTCACTTTCTTTGATAGAAACATCTTTATCACATGGTACAGTCATGTCTATGAGCATGCAAGTTATTTTAACTTTTTATTACTGTTGCTATCATTGTTAATATTATTGTTCTTTTGAACGAAATTTATTTAGGATTTTACTATGGTAGTAAATGACAATACAATAAGAGGACACGTTTTCTGGTAGCGTCGTGTATTGCACTCGTAACTAGAAAGGTGCTAAAACATCGAGCTACTAAACTTAAGCCAACTTTACTTTTAGGTGAAGGGTGTAGTTGTACTACCATATTGTAAGAATATGTTCTTTAAATCGTCGCCAGTTAAGTACTATGCGGATTCAGATTACTCAGAACGACACGCTAAAAAGTTTTATCCACGAGCTACAAAAATCTTCAACACAACAAAACATAAAAACTACAATGGCTTCATGGAATGTTCAAACCAAAAAAATTACATAAAAGTGACAGTATCCATTGACAAATGGTTGACAAAATGCTGGCTACTACCGGGATTATGTTATCTCTGTAACCATTTAGTTTACCGTGCGGATAAGACAACTTTTTAATGCAGAACGTCATTTTCTAGTCGTTATTTGGTGGGAAAAGTCATATAGGGGAAAGACTTTGTGTTCGTTATTCGGTTTACAGGGGAAAACGCTATTTGGAGCGACAGGGACCGTTATCGGGAAGGATTACTGTGCTAATAATTTCACTACTCTACTTTTTGTTTTTCAACCATTGTAAACATGCCAAACCTCTGTTGGGAACGGGTAGGTAACATTGGATAGCCTGATTACAAAATATAAATATATTTTATTAATACGTTATTGGTTTTTAGTCTCATCGATGTGCAAGTTACTAGTTTTTTTACTTTGTTCTGAGACTTTAAATTTTGATTGTCACCACAGGGATGTAACAAGGTATTTGAGGCAGTTACTGAGGCGTGAAGGATGTAATTTTCATACATCAGCAGAATCTGAAATTGTTAAAACTATAAAAGAGGTAATTTTTTTAAATTTTAATGTTGTGGGACTTTGAAATAATGTTTTTACTACCGATATGAGCAGATAATGTGAGAAGAGATGGGAATATTTTTTTTTTCAACGGTTAAATTGCCAGATAATTACCAAAAAAATTGGTAAGGCATACCAGTATGCAGTGGGAGTATCTCATATAAACATTTTAAGCCAAGCTGCACCATTGCAAAAGGTAAAGAAATAGGGAAGAGTCCCATATAACCCACACACCTAGTTTTTTGTTTGCGACTAGAGGACGGCTGGCTCGGTTAAAAAGGGTAGAAGGTAAAAAAAGTATAGTTTGTGTCGTATTCTAAAACTTTTACTTGCGTTTCCTCCGCTCTCTTCTTATTTCCTCCCCTTTCCCCCACGTAAGTGTCACTATTGTTAGTACTTGCACTTCCTTTTCTGTATTTTTTTAGTTTTGCCACTTTTTGTTTGAGGCTATTAGTTCAGATCACTCGACGCTATTTGTGTGCAGTTCTTTTTCCAAACCAGCAAGCAGGCTTTTCGATACAACTTTTATCAGCACATTGTTATTTGCCTTTCCACTGGCACGGGACAGACGTATTATATTATTGACAGCAAACCATCTTATTTTTTAACAGAAAGTATGTTACCTGGCATTAAACCCGCAAAAGGAAGAAACAATGGACTCTGAGAAATCACTGTATACTTTACCTGATGGGAGCCAACTTGAGGTAATTAGTTTTTGTCAGTTATAAGGTTTTTCTGAAAGCCTTTGGAAAACTGCAAGGTTTGGGGTGGACCCATATGCTTTGATTGCAGATATAGTTTATTGGTAAAAAGTTGATGGGCAAAGAGCAATACTTTTTAAACAACTCGTCTGGCTTAGCTTTCTGTAAATTTCCCCAAGAGATAATTGTGACGGAGTTACTAATGATAAGGTAACTGGTAGTGTATATTTTTATAATATATTTTTTTAATGGTTAAGAACCATACATGGCGTAATGCCACTAGGTGTAAATAAATGTGAAAATACGACCAAAAGAAAGTTATTAAAAAAAGGAAACAATAACAAAAATGAATAAGGTTAAGCTAAGAGGTAAGAGTTAAGCTTAGACTTAAAAATATTGAAATCATATGGTGTAGAAAAGCACTCAGCTCCCGGAGAGTTCCACAACTTTGCAGTCCGAGGGGAAAAAAGTCAGGCATAAAGACATTTTTTACAACGGGGACAACACCTGCATGAAAACAATGACGTTGAGAAAAACGAGTCACGAGATGCAACAGACGGGGTGGGTACCCAGGAAAGCTCATCAAAACACTACCATTGATAATACCTAAAGAAAGACTAAGACAAGCCACATTCCGTCAACGAGACAAAGGTTGAAGAGTAGCAGCAATGTTTGGATCTATCAACTTACAAACACTTCGCTGAACACGATCAAGACCATCAATATCAAATGACGGAGCACCTGTCCAGATATTGCAACACTATTCCATGCACTGGCGGATGGTAGATTCTATAGAGATACAAGATAGCCTGAGGTGCAAGGTAATTTCGAGCACAATACAAAAAATCAACCTTTTTAGAAGCAGATTTGCCAGTAGATTAATACATATTAATCTCAATAAATATCTGGGAAAAAATTACAAACCAAGCATCCTCATATACAAGAGGAGAGGCAACCTCGCCAGGGTTAGCATCGGAATGATATTCCATGAACATTGGAAGGAGATAAGGGGTTACCTTTCTATTGAATGACATCAGTTGTATTTTAGCCGCAATAGAAGAAACCAGCTATTCCTTCTCCATTCTTTGACACCCTAATGGTCAAATTCTAAACCGTCCACAAGTTTGACTTGCTCCTGCTAAGTTGCCTTGTGGTAATTGCCAGAGTACATGGTAGTGTCGTCAGCATAGATATTGATTAACTGAAGTAAATTACCAAGAATCTCATTGATGTAAAGAAGGAAGAGATTCGGACGAAGAATAGGACCTTGAGGATTGATTGTATACTCATCAGATAAAATTTCATCCAGTGTGACATGCATAAAGGAGATAAAGGAATGAAAGTTTCCAAGACCTTTTCACAGACAGAATAACCAGAATGCTTTTGAATCAAGTCTAAACCTTACCAAATGGTTTAGACATATCAAGTGCTGTAGCTCGTCCATCACCAGACTTAAGCATAAACCTATAGATACGCAAGCCTCAGAATCATGACACTTAACGTTAAGTCGGAATTGGCAAGCTCTGTTTTGCTTACAGGGTTGAATTTTGTCAGATGCATTCCAGTAAAGCTTAGGTATCAGGTTAATTCCCACTTGCTGTCCACCTTACAATAAAAATATTTATATAGAAGTAATTTGGTTTTGGAAACATGCAAAGTGGAAAGGAAACTTTAAAATATTTTTAAAAGGGTTTGAACCACACACGGTACAATGTGATTTTGTGTATCGAAGTGTGGAGAAAACACAATAAAGACAAGGTTAAGCTAAGAGATGAGTTAACGTCAGACTTAATAACGTCCAAATATTATGGTGTAGGAAAGGACTCAAAAGCCAGCGAGTGACACAGTCAAGCTTCCCGGAGAAAAAGTACGTTCATAGAATGGTTTATTACGAAGAGGGTCAATGCCTGCATAAGGATGAAGGCTTTGAGAGAAACGAGCGATATTAGGCCCATGAAGCTGATCTGTTACTTGTTGTCAAAGCTCATCAGAATACTTACCATAATGATAATTATGAAAAGACTTGGACCAACAGCATTTTCTGAGTAAAAAAGTTCGAAGAGTTGCAGCAAGATTTGAACCTGTCAGTTACAAATACTTCTCTAAGCTCGATCAAGAACCAAACTTTTACTAGGAAGCAGACTTACCAATAGATTATTCTAATGTAAGAAACCGAAGAGGGATTTGGAGAAAATGACATAGTAAGCAGCTTCATTGACGAGAGTTCTTTATGAGAAGAAGCAACCACGCCAGGATTAACATCAAATAATAGTCTATGAATAGTGGAAGGAGACAAGAAGTCAACTTTGAAAGAAACCAGCCACTTACTTCCTCATTCTCTGACAGCCAAAAGGTCGGATTATGAATCTTCCACATGTTGGATTTGTTCCTTATGAGCTGCCTTTTGGTCATTGCCAGAGTACATGGTAGTGTTATCAGCATAGACGTTGATCAACTGAAGCATTTTAGCAGGAGGGTCATTGTAAAGAAAGAGGAGTTGAGCCAAGAATAGAACCTAAAGGAATACCAGCATTGATTAAATATTGATCAGCTGCAATTCCATTCGGCGTGACAGGCACTTTACGATCGAAGAGAAGGGATTGAAGGACAACAAAAACCCTTTCACAAATATCATAACCAGAAAGCTTATGTAGACAGGAACAGTGTTAGAAACTTTTCAGACTGGCGGGAAACAAGGCTGTGATAAGCATATATTGAAAAGATTGGACAACAAGAAAGATATCTCAGGAGGACAGTCTTTGAAGACAACAACCAGAAGTGGAATCTAAATCATGAGCCTTAGATTGATTGGGCGACTAAATAAACGGTGCAGTCAACCTTGTATTTGTGATGGCATGGACCAAAATCTGAATGGAATAATGATAAAGACCACTCTTGCTACCGCAATTGCCACATGTCTTCTTCATCCTAAAAATGGAATAAGCTTAACCATATGCTTTACAACTAAATTACAATTCATACCCAAAACCTTGCATTTTTTGCAACTTATGTAGCGTTCTGACCGTGAAGATCACAACGAGAGAAGCAAGAGAAATCAAATCGTTCTGGGATAATTTCCCTAGGAAAATGGTGCCAATGGATGTATAAGTACGTATACCTCTGTTGAATACTTAATTGGTTAAAAAGAATTTTAAACGTCGCCAAAAGAAGCGAAAACAGCCAAACCCGTTGACCTGGATTGCTCCATTAATTTTAACAATAAACGTATAAGCCAGACAGAAATCCAAATTCCGGAGAATTATTAATTTATGTAAAGTACAACATCTTTAATATATCTGGTGCATAATAAAACTAGGGAATGGCTCACTCGGAAATAGAACATATTTTGAAATTGATCGTTATCAATATATGCTTGACCGATGACAGGAATTCGAAAAAGAATTCTTTTCCACCAAAGACAAACACGGAAAATAATGCAAAGTGAAGCCGAATTTCTCTGTACTTTGAAAAGTGTATAAGTAAAAACTCTTTATATTATTTTCAATTACCGTTAGTGAGTAGCATTAGATAAGGGCGTCCCTGATGAAGTGGTGAGTACAGCTCCACAATTATAAGACCGAGAGTTTACACTATCGATTACCAAAGTGAAAGCACTTTAGAATAGCTCTCAGGAAACGCGTCTCCCACAATGTATTACATAACAAACATGGTTTTTGGATAAGTTCAATCCCCACACTTTTGCAGTTAACAGGGTAAGTGTAATAGAATTCCTTGTAATCATCTAAACGTCATACTTGGCACTTTTTAAAGCTTGGGATAAGCTGACAATTTTGAATTAAAAGGTAAAGTAATTTCTTACTGTATTTATATGACACAAGCTTCTTGCCCACATATTTCCCTCTAGTGGTTATGTGCTGTTATAAAGGAAAACCCCTTTCCTCATACGGTTTTAACGGCTGTGACCTGTTGGTCTCTTTCGTAATAGGTTGGCCCAGCAAAATTCCGCGCACCGGAGTTATTGTTTAGACCAGATTTAATAGGAGAAGAATTCGAAGGGTTACACGAGGTAATTTGAAAATTCTTGTTTTGGTATGGAACGTGCCATTTTTATAGGATTTTTTATTGTGAAAGTTTTGTTACAATTTTTGTTGTTAAGTAAACAATGAAATACTATCACCTTGCAAAATTTAAATGCAAACCCATTTTATGCCAATAGACCCTCATATTCATAGTCATAATGTAAGATCAGGTGTGTATGAGTTGATAGAATGTACCCTATGTATCTATAGTAGGATACTTGCATTTTAGTATCATTTAATATATATATATATATATATATATATATATATATATATATATATATATATATTCAATCTGCAGACAGTACTGTTTCGCCCTTTGTGGGCTCATCAGTGCAGCACAGAGCTTCTGAGACATAAATCTCTGGCCATGTTGTCGGAGCAAACACAGCTTGAAGAGTTATTGTGGGATCCTGCCAGAGTGCTAAACCACGCATGCGCAGTGAACATTGCATTACGCTAACAACATAATTTGGTCATTTTTCTTTTAACTTTATTGATGGTGCTTCCTATTTTGTGAGGGAGAAGAGAATAAAATGACTTTTGTTTTTGAATGTTTGCTAGTTTTTGCGCAATAATGTTACTGTCATCAAGAGAGGTAATTTACAAATTGTTGGATCGGAGACATTGCATTCATGATGTAAGAATAATCTTGAATATTTCTTGGATGCACTAAGGGTGTCAATTGTTTGACTTCTGGTTTTACAACTAAAGAAAAATGAGGTTTTTCTTTAACTTTATGTGAAGCGAAACCAGGAATATTGATCATGGGTTCTTTTCTGAGTGTCCATCTAACAAGTAAAAAATTCGGACATAAATCACTACCTGTTAAAAAAAGCAAACAAATCCTACTGGTAGTTCCACGATCTGCCATAAGTCTGTAAAAGAGCTTACGCAGAGGTTTATAAGTAACACAGTACCCTAAGGTGCAATGGGGTTTTTAATAAAATATGTGTTGAAGAATAAAAACTGCAACAAATATCAAAACATGAAGATTTTCTTTCTCTCTCAAGATTGAAGGTGACGAACAGAACACTTCAGTAAGTTGTAAAATGTTGTAGCTTCTGTTCCGAAGCCCGGGCGATATAACTGGTATTGTGATATATATGATACTGAGAAAGTGAAGTGTTAGCAAAATGGCTTAATCATAGACTTGTCAAGATTTAAACTTGAGACAATCCATAGTAAAAGCAGAATAAGGATCAATGTGAGTGTTAAGGAGTGGATTGATATTAAGCCTTGCCACTTTATATAAAATGAAATGAACAGTCCTTCCCTTGGTTTCCGGCAATTGTAAAATACCCTATTTTGAATTCTACTGTTACGCACAATTGTTTCCACATGTTTAGATTTATTCATTTTTAAGGAACAAAATGCTCAACTAATTTTTCGAATTACCTGAATTACTTACAAAAATTTCCTTACATGTTCCTTCCGTAAAAACCTCTTAGAATGTATCTCATTTCATTAAATATAGTGTGTTTTTAATTGTTTATCTATGCTTTGCAGCGTTTTGCCTTTTCTATTCTTCCAAAGTATTTATTCTGACTACTGTAACTAGAAACAACTAGAGCTCTATAACTAGTCTCAACTGCTAATTGTTGTAATGCAAATTGAATACCTTTGTTTGGTTGGTATACCCTTGGCAGATATGAATGTATTGCTGGGTTAGTTCCATCCTGTATCAACCAATTAGTTTGTGTTAGCAACAAGGCTTTGTTTGGGTTTGTAGGAGTGATGTAAGTTTTACGGTGATTATGTTGTTACTCCTACCAGTGTACAGTTGAATTGACACAATCTGGACGTACACGGTCTAATCAGTATTAAAGAACAACTGCTAATGAAGAGTAGGCACCTTCTTTCCGGAACAACCGAACAGCAAATAGAAATAAAAACCATAAAAATCATTTTGTCAACAGCACAGGCCTCCAAGTGGCAACCTTCAAGCCTGTTTGTGATTGCTTTGTGATGTGGTTGTTTTCACACTTTATTGCAATCAATAAGTGCAACTCCAGGCAATGTAGAAAACTTAAATTTGGTGACAGGATACTCTTCGATCCTGCATTATGTATTGGCTATGTTATTGTAGGACATGACTGCCGGGACGGCTTCCAGGGCCTCCGTGGGTATCACGTGGACCAGTTGTCAAAGATAGAGACTTAAACTGAAAAAAGGAATTTTAACCAGGGAACGTAGAATGTTCACATTTAGCGTCAGTATACTTTGCAGCCCTATTCCTGATGTAGCCAATGGTTTTCTATATAAATACTGGGCCGGCCCCCGGCCCTCAAAGCGGGTCATATTAAACTGTTTCAAAGATTAAAACCTACATTACAAAACAGATTTAACCAGGCAATGAAGAAAATTCAGATTTGTTGCCAGGTTAGTTTGCCACTTTGTGTTATAGACAAGTTAGGTTATTTTTTTATGTCTGTCAAGAAACAAAAAGGGTCCCTATGGGTCCGTTATAAAAAATAAAGACCTACAATCGAAACATGATTTTAACCAGGCAATAAAGAAAACTCAGGTTTGGTGCCAGGAACTTTGGAGCCCCGCGCAGAACATAGGCTATGCAATTTTTTATATGGCTAGTTGGGCGGCCACTGGAGTCAAAAAGTGGGTCATGATGGTATTTAATCAAAAACATAGACTTACAATATTGAGTTGACCAAAATTGGGGGAAGGGGTTGGCAAAGTAAGGTTTTGATCTAAGTTTTTATCGTAAGAGTAATGTTTCAATGTTACTTTAACTGGTAGCACTGTATACCCTTGTTGTTTATCAAATAAAGAGCATTCCGTTCGTATACTGATCCCTTGTTCAGCAGATTGCACTTCGCGAATACGTTTTCATATTTTAAGTTTCATTGATTTATTGAAGATAATGTACACAAGAATTTACATGAAAAAGGACGTTTCCTAACTTAATTGTACTTTTACACTACGAATGACTCCGCTTGATATTTTTGTACAGGTGTTAGCTTTTGCAATTCAGAAATCAGATATGGATCTGAGACGTGTACTGTATTCAAATATTGTACTATCCGGAGGATCAACGCTTTTTAAAGGTATGTGATGGATTTCCCACAATTGAAGCCAATCTTACAAGTACACTCCTGATCTAAAATTGGAAGGCCTTTTTTTTTAAATTTTTACTTTACGGCAATAGCGGCTTCATAGTAAAAGCCAAGCCTGTATTTTATTTGCTAAATCATTCCACCCTGGTTCTAATGGAATAGAAGATTCTCTGGTCTGTGAATCCCTTCTACATTTTCGCCTGTTGACCGGTAAGAATAGTAGTCTTGTTTTTTATTCTTAATACACGTATTAGTATCCCAGGTCTTTTTTTGTGGCATATTTTGGTTCCTGGTTTTATTGATAGGAACTTTATAGAATTTACTCTGTCTTGTTTTTACCACAACCTAAGAAGCAAAATTTAAGAAAAGTATTTATTTGTGCTTATATTTGCAAATTTTGCGTATTACATTCATATCGTTATATTTTTATTTGGATGTGGATTTAAGATTGAATGAGTTTTTCCTTAAGATAGTTTGATCTTCTTTTTTTTACGTTGCAGGCTTCGGTGATCGATTATTAAGTGAAGTTAAAAAGCTTGCACCAAAGGATATTAAAATTAGGGTATGAAAAGCCGGTTACTATTATTTTTTTGTAGTGTGTATTACTTAGCTTTTTGAGTACAATCATCAGTTGTTTAACTTGGGCGGCTACATATGAATAGGATAACAGTCTTGTTTATGTTGGTATAAAGAATTGGCCTTATGAATCATTACAGTGTCAAGAGGGTCATGTCCGATATTCAAATAAAATACGTTGTGGGCTTGTGCTTTTTATTTGCGTTCCTTTAAATCGAATGAAGTCAACGATGAAAGAACCCCAGATGATGCACATGCAGGTTTTCATGGAAGAGGGAGTAATACTAAACAAGTATGCAGCCAGAATTTTCTCGGATGAAATGCTTGTAATTTTACCGACCCGAAGAAAGCCCTTAACATATAATAACAGTTTCAAAGCAACTAATTAAACAAGTAAACATTGAAAAGTACCTAAGTACCGAGATCAGAGCTGATCTGCACTCTCAAAAATCGAATAGATATAACCACCTTAACTTTGACGGAACAAAAAGAAAATTTAGATTTTAAAAGCTGTAGTAATTTCCTCAATGATGTGCTGTTTTGAATCTTGCACATTTAATGCAGAGTCCGAAAAGAAAATGTTACAGAAAAGATTTACAAATTTCATGCACTGTACACAGAACGAATTGAACTCGTCAGTATTTCAGAAGAGAGAAAACTTCGAAGCTTTTCGTTCGTTGATTAAATTGCGAAAAATATCATAGTTTTTTCGTGTCACTCGACACAACAATAAGATAAACTGAGCCAGGAAAATCATCCTTCGTCAGGAATGAGCCAGCAAAATCACCATCAGAAATTTTTCTCATAGTTGTGATTAAAAGGAAAATAAAACCACAGAAAACCAAACCCCAAAAAGCAACATTTAAATCAATATATAGTAGATACCTAGAGCAGTAATATTCTATCCACCTGTGGTACCTTATTGTCTTCTACTTCTCGAGCCCTGTTTGCAAATTTTAAAATTTCTACTGGTAAAATAACAACTGACGGAGGAAGAGCCGTAATGTTTTAAATATTTCATCTCTACTGGCTGATTGTAATAAACTTTTTTCTATTTCGATGTCAGACTTTTGGTTTTACTGTTGCTTTATGAAAGGGTTTTAAATGTACAGTTTATTTCATTTTTTAGATATCGGCACCTCAAGAACGTCTTTATTCTACATGGATAGGGTAAGACTGAAAATTTTGTATTCAACGAAGCCGTTTTTTGGTTGCGGTTTTCCCTGCCATAGCCTTTTTACTAACCACTGCATGAAGATGTAACTTTTCTAGTTATTTTTAGCGATCATTAGATTAGTTGCAATTAGAGATTTGTAAAAAGGTGCTGTGGTCAAATGAGCTTTTGAATGTCATCGTGACCTTTGATTTTCTCTGAGATACCCCTGTATATGGTTTAAGCCAAGGTTGAACGACAATAGGATGTAGTAGCACTCCCACGTATAAAGTTTTCAGCGTGTTTATTAACCAAGGGAGAAAATAAAGTATGCACTGGTCTTGTTGCATGACCGTTAGTTTTGTAGGGACAATTTTTAAGTTGAAAATGGATAGTTTCAACCAATTCAAGAGGATTTTTGTTATCAAAAACAGTGCATGAGAAATTCTTGGTATAATTTAACATGCCACCTTTGTTTTGATAAGAAACAGATTCAGTTGTCTTTCTCTCAGATAACTTTTAAATGCAAATGTAATTTTTTCTCCTATTTCTTAGACTGGTGTAGGCAATACAGAAGTGGCCCCTTGTAACAGTGAACCGTTACAGTTAAAAATCAAGGCGATGCTTATTTTTTGATTTCTATCGCAATATCCTACTTAGTAATCTGAAAATAGAAGTAGCTTTAGGATTAACACATTTCGTATGTATTTAACCTATCCTCAGAATTAATTACTCAAGTTATGTTGTATGTAATTTTTTTCATTGTTCTCTAGGATCCAGTTGTTATTTCTTTACTTTGGGAAGAGTCTGAACGCAGAATAGTAGTTATTTGTGTCCCTTTACCTACCTTCACAGTATTTTCAGTTTTTGTTTCTTTTTACCTATGTATTTGTTGCTTACTTTAATATGCCCTCACAGAAAGGTAAGCCCAACGGTTACTTTGTGCACCGCTACTCCAGACAGAAGCCTTCTGTAAATTTCTTCTTTTTTTTTCTCAGGGGATCTATTTTAGCGTCATTGGATACCTTCAAGAAAATGTGGGTTTCAAAGAAAGAATATGATGACGAAAGTGTACGGGCTATTCATCGAAAGACATTTTAGAACGGTAGAAAGCAAGTTCAGGGCCAAAAATATTACTGCACTCATAGTTAAGTGGGGAGTTCTGCATCGATACGCTGCAAGTTGTACTTGCACAGCGAATCACAGACTGTAAGGGTAATCCTGCGATTGGCGAAATGTTTATCAGAGAATAACTTTAACAGACTATCCGACTGGTCAGTAATTGACAGTAAATCTGCTTTGTAACTTATGTTGGTTACCTATTTTGATGTAAAGGAGTGTGCTTAATTTGTATTGACCATTAGAATATGATAATTTATGCATGGGGTACTCGTCCCGCACAAAACTGGTATGCTTTTAATGGTAAGAAAAAGCCGACAGGCCTTTTGCTACTATGAAGCTCATGTCAGCATAATTTATTCTTTGAAAGCTTTGCCTGAATGTGAGGCATTAATAAAGAAGGTTTTCAAGCATTAAAACTTGATTCAAATCTGTTAGATACAAGATGTTAGCTTACCAAACATGGAGGAGAGACATCAATTTTCAACGACGTTCTTTCATCCTTAGGTGGTTGAATTAGAATAAGTGCTCTTCAGTGTCACATGTTTTTGTAATTGTCTCTCCGTTTCCCGACCTTTCGTGTAATAGCTAAAAAATCTAGTTGTTATGATCATTGCTAAAGCAGGA
Source organism: Morbakka virulenta (assembly GCA_003991215.1). Taxonomy (NCBI): domain Eukaryota; kingdom Metazoa; phylum Cnidaria; class Cubozoa; order Carybdeida; family Carukiidae; genus Morbakka; species Morbakka virulenta. The sequence goes on from RDPX01000325.1 coordinate 171,765, forward strand.
GATAGGTATTTCTTTAAAGCATGAATGTTTTATGTATTTCTATGTAAATTATCATGGCTCAGAAGGCAGGCTGTAAGGCAGTTACAAAATTTAGTAACAAACTGAACTAGGAACTGTCCAACGTAGCACATACTACCCTGTCCTTGATCACTATTTTAATAAACACGATGGTTGAAAGAGAGAATCGCCAGTGGATTTCGTTATGTAGAAACAGTTCGGATGGTTTCTGTTAAAATTTGATTTTACTATATGTAGTACAGCTTCAAAATGTACAGACGTATAAATGAAAGCAGCTTCTTCAATGTGTTGTGATCGGTTTGGACATATGTGCCATAGGTAAACGCGAGATATGCTTTAAGTTACAGGGCATAATACAAATTGATTTGTTCTTGCAAGATATTTTTCGACAACCCCAGGATCAGGTTTTTAGACTAAAAACCCAATTATGGACTAATACATGACTATGACTAGTTTGATGGAGGGAAACCAATTTTTCTTTCTGTAAACTGTGATAACAGCTCCTGTGGTTTTGTACCCATGCAATATTCAGGTTATCAACAGAATGTTATCAATGGAAATTCATGGAAGTACTCCAAAAATCGTTCTCAAGGAGTCCGGTCGATAGTTATTTATTTTGAAGTATTTCAAGATCAATTTTAATGTACAAATTGTTCTAATGTGGTTTTCTATATTTTGTTCTATGCTATTTTTCATTTTTCAATTTTTTAGATTAGATACCACTTTATGAGGCTTACGTGATTCTTACATTTTGCTGCGGATGTTTTGGCGCATTTTGATGATACTGTCACTATAAGCGTTTACCCGTCGTTTTTTCTCGGGACTAGGTTGTACTAAAACAATAATAACGAGAACTTACCTGCTTTACAGGGATGACTGTATTAAGTAAGCGAGCCCACTACAGTCATCTGTTGGGTAAAAATCATTACATTTCCACCACTTACCAGTGGTTTGAAGCATGGCAAGCTAAGTCGGGACATTTAGAGTTGAAGAAGATGGATAGGAAGATGAGAAAGATTATGGCAATGAGCAGGGAACTCAACCCAATAACAGACGTAGCCAGACTTTACTTCCAATGGAAGAAGTCGGTAGAGGGGTAATGTCAGCAGAAGAGTGTGTGTGCGACTGGAGGAAGCTAGCCTGCCGGACTATATAAAGAAAAAATGGCCTGAGAAGAGTATAGAACTAGCGGACATGTTTTCGTGAGACAGTAGCAAAGGGGATTTGAAGAAAGACAAGCGAGAACAACGAGAGCAGAAATGGAAAAACAAAGAACTGCAAGCTCAACACCTCAGGCAAACAGAAGAGATTGTAACTGATTGTTGGAGTTGGCTCATAAATGGGAGGCTCAAGAAGGAAACAAAGGGGTTGGTGATGGCTGCCCAAGACCAATCACTTCCTACCAGAGTGCTGAAAGTGAAGGTGATGGACCAACCCGGAGAGATTAAGTGTCGAATGTGTGGAATTGAAATGGAGGCTGTAATTCACATTCTTTGCGAGTGCGAAAAGTTGGCACAGACCGAATCCAAGAAAAGACATGACAAGGTGGCTAGTTTTCTCCATTGGGAGATGTGTAGGCAGTACGAGTTTGAGAGGGCTAAGACCTGGTATGAACACAGAGCTGGACAGCGAGTGAGAATGAACAGGCAAAATTTTTGTGGGACTTAAACATCAGGACGGATTGGGAGGTAGAGGCAAGGAGACCGGATATCATAGTACAAGACAACAAGAAGAAAGTTACGATCATTGTGGATGTGGCCATATCTGGCGGCTTTAGAGTGAAAATAAAGAGCAGGAGAAGGTTGAGAAGTAGCAGAACGTGGCTGTAAAAGTGGCAAAAATGTGGGAGTATTGAAGTGAAAGTTGTACCGGTGGTGGTTGGAGCGCTTTGGGCCAAGAACAAGCTAGAGAAGTGGTTGGGTGAATTGGGATTTGCTGAGAGGCTGGCAGACAGATTACAACAAACTGGTCTCTTAGGATCGACTTGAATCCTCCGTAAAGCGTTGTCTAACTGAATTTGGGGGACCCAAACGGAAAGCAATGGCTAAAACCAGTCTAGAACTGTGAGTTATGCAGTTTTGTAATAATAATAGTTATTATAATAGAAGTATTGTTGCAGTGTTATCTTTGTCAGGAAAGGAAGGTGGGGGAGGACTTATTGGTGTTGAGGAATGCATAGACAGAACGTAGGGCACTGTATAATATCCTAGTAGAAAGCAGCGAGTGGATGCTAAGGGAGGCTTCAGGAGAAGGCTTTTAAGAGCAATGGAGTTGCAGAAAGAAGTAAAAGAAAGAGTTGCAGAAAGAAGGGAAAACCTNTCCTCCGTAAAGCGTTGTCTAACTGAATTTGGGGGACCCAAACGGAAAGCAATGGCTAAAACCAGTCTAGAACTGTGAGTTATGCAGTTTTGTAATAATAATAGTTATTATAATAGAAGTATTGTTGCAGTGTTATCTTTGTCAGGAAAGGAAGGTGGGGGAGGACTTATTGGTGTTGAGGAATGCATAGACAGAACGTAGGGCACTGTATAATATCCTAGTAGAAAGCAGCGAGTGGATGCTAAGGGAGGCTTCAGGAGAAGGCTTTTAAGAGCAATGGAGTTGCAGAAAGAAGGGAAAACCTCTTCCAGGAAAGTTCTTTAAATAGATTGGTAATAAAGCAGACCCAGAATCATGGAAATGGCTGTGAAATTATTTTCGTAAGAAAGAAGCCTAGGGTATGATGTTAGTTGTTGAAGAACAGCCATTGAGGACTAAGGCATAAAATTTATCATGGCTAAGACTGTTTTAACTCAGCACTTCGAAAAAAACACTTTGTAAAAGATATTGCAAGTAGGTGCACCAAACTACCACAAAAGCAGCTGAGGTAAAGACAAAATCGCACTTAAAGTTAATTGGGAAATTTACAGAAAATGTGAGTTTGATTACTGTGAGAAATTATATGAATCTGAGCCGTTGCCTTGCACAGAGGAATGAAAACGTGCAGATCGTTTGGAATACGACGATTTACACAGATAAACGATTAGAACACACTCAACCAGAAATCACATTAGTGTTAAAGAAGTGAATGGGTGGAAACTAATTGATATTACTATTCCAGCTGATCAAAATGTTGCAACAACGGAGGCTTGAAAGATTAAGAAATATGAAAATTTTGCTCTCCAAATTGAAAGAAACCTTACTGTATCGTTTGAAACAATCACCATTGTTGGGTATTAAGATATATATTTTTAAAACCTCACAACGATATCACTATCCACTTCATTAGGAAGGGCCTGTGTCTAATCCTTGGGTGGGGTTTAGCCGTAGTTTTTTAGCTGGTAAGCTGCACCCTTTAAAGTGCTTGTGGATAATAATAATAATAATAATAATAATAGATGCCCTGGGTATTGACATTAAACTACATTTTGTTGTGGAGTTTCGACATGGGCAGATGAGGACACCCTTTGCCAAAAGATATGGAGATTATGAAAAATGTTGAGACAACAAACAGCCACCTCAAAAACTCAGACTGGAAAGATTTAAGCTAAGTATTGTATAACATCAGAATGTTATATTGATGGAGCTTTTGAAACAATTAAACTTTTCAGGGAAAAGCAGCCAGAGTGAGACAGTCTGAGAAATGATTCAGGTTTTATAAGAATAACTTCTGCTAGCCTTTGTAAAAATCCAATCGAACAAAACAATTCTCTATCTACAAAAGAGACTCAAAGCTTCATGGACCGAGGGAAAAAATCTAAAGCTTGATGCACCCTGGAATTAATGCCAAACTGGCGCTCGGGCAAGTGAAAAAGTTGATTAGGGGTCTCACATGAGGATCTTCAGCTAACTCAACACACGCCTGGTAAATTGAAGGCTTCAGAAAAAAAAGATTTTGAATTTCTAGCTAAATTCTCTTTGTGCGTTTTATGAAAAGCCAGCCAGTATATATTATCTTATCGTTCTCGAAACAGAACTTATTCCACCTTGGCTTGTCAACGGAATCACATATTTCCAACCAAAAAGGGATAAAACTGACTATCAAAGAAATTACAAACCAATCGCGTTTCTTATCACCATGTGTGAAACTTTCACTTCGATTCTGAGTATTCCCATGCTTTTCGTTTTCACCTTTTTCGTAACGAAGAAAAGGATTGTAAAGGTGGTTCTTATGTTTTTAAAGGTAACTGTTAATAAATGATCCTTTAAGACTGTCATAACATCTATAAGAATTTTTCTTTAGCTTGGGTTTACTATGAGGAAGCTTTCAATCGCATACTTGATAGCTATTTAGGGAAATATCAGGAAATGTAAATATCTCTCCGTTCATTGGAACTTCTTATGTCAAAGCATGAAACTTTGGAGAAAAACTTTACTGGTTGATTCTCAAGGTCTAACCATTATCACTGGCGATATTAACATCAAAAGCGGTATCTTTCAAGGTGATTCCTTCTATTCTACTTTGCTTGGAGTTATTTCCTCGTAGTAAACTCCTTAGTGAGAGTAAGAGTGGATTTAATATTATAAAAACCACTATTAAATTAAGATTCACTTTGGTCGATAGCGATTTCGCTGGCACTGGAGTAGAGAAAAAGCGCCAGAATCGGAAAGCTGAAAGCAAGCATAATTTTTATTCAATACTGAAAAGAGACGATCGAGAAAGCCTGCCAATTTTTTTGTAATATGCTAAGGAAAGCCTGGCACTTCTGGTGACTGACTGCTTAAAAACTTTCTCTAAAAACACTGGACACGTGCTGTTTTATTTTATCTATCAGGCAAAGGATGTACGCCCTACATACCTAGCATCCCACTACCACTTAAACTCATACACAGCCACAAGAGCATTTTTGGCAGGCAAGACATCATTTGTAGGCAAAGGAAGTTTTTCGCGAGGTAAAAATAACTAAGTGCACCAACATGATAACATTCAGAAACTGCCATGGTAATTTGATTTTCAAATTTAGTAGAAACCACTCCTATCCAGGGTAGTTTGAGCTATAAAGGGGACTTTGGGGGACCCTGTTTCATAAGGGTTTTGAAGCTAAATAAATAATGAAAAAATAAACCAAGTAATAATTAAAGTCCCTTGCTTCATCGTTCTGTTGCTTGAGGTCGTTGGTTGGGACTTGGCACAGATCGTACTTGAATTGATACACAAGTGCAAGAAAATAAACAAATTGAGATGAGCAAAATGAAGAAACAGATCAACAGAATTCCAAATTAGAAAAAGCCCAAGCTAGATTGTGTACAAGGATTTTGAATTAAAAACTTAAGCTCTTTGTATGGCAGAACAGGTTATCACTTGGATAAATCTCTCCAGAATAATAGTGTACATAGGGTAGATGGTAACTGGGAAGACATTGCTTTGTGTGAAGGAACAAGAAAAGTCAAAATTAGTGTCCAATTTTAGATCCATCACTTGTCAATCTTTGCTTTGGAAGCTGATGACGGTTGCCTTAGCAGAATGCATAGACAGTTTAAGGAAGGTATTATGCTGCAGTGGCAGTAAAAGAGTTGAAAAAATATTGTAGAGCCACAAAGGACCAATTTCTAATGGTTTAAATTATAGTGAAGAATTGTAAAAGAAGATTTACATGCTTGTGGATAACAATGATTGATCATTGTAAAGAGTGAGGTATGGTGCCTTACAGCTGGAGAGAAAAGTCAGTGGCGATATAGTATCAATAAATGAGGTGCTTTTTGAGTAGGACCTTGAAGTAATGGAACACAGAGTTGATTTCTAGTGACCAAAGATTAGGAAATTTTAAGATTAGACCTGATATATTCCTAGGATTTAGCTTATCTCCATTTTTGTTTGTGTTGGCGATGATTCCACTGACACAGATATTAAGAAAAAGACAAATATTTTACCAATTAAAAAAGGGAGGAGAGAACATAACCATTTTATGGACTCGGGCTGTTTGCAAAGAATGAAGAACAAATAGACGACTTAATAAATGCAATGAGGATATTCTCAGATGGTATAAAAATGGGATTTGGATTGTTGAAATGTGCCTTTTTTTATTATGAAGAGGGAACAGATTGCTAGAGGAGGAGTAGATATTCCTAATGGAAACTTCATGAAATGTACTGGGGCAGGTAATATTTATAAGTATTTAGGGATCTTGGAGACAGATGGAGTAAAACACGAGGAGTTAAAGGATCAAGTAAGCAAAGAGTACATTCGAAGACTGGGAACCATAAAAAGTCGAAAATAAATGGTGGAAATATGTCATCTATTAACTCAAGAACAGCAACAAGCATGAGATATTGAGCAGGTATCGTAGGATGGACAAAAGGAGAGCTGTAAGCTTGAATCGAAAAACAAAGAAAATGCTGATGTTGTATGTAGGACACCATTCGAAAGCAGGTGTAGTTAAATTAGAATAGAAAAAATGTATTTGGAGCCAACAGATTGGAAGTAGGCAGTAAGAATATACAAAAGGAACACAAAACTGTTTATAAGGACACTATAAGAGCAGTTTAGGAATCGAGAAATAAGAGCTAGAAATCGTAGGACCAGCTAAGAAAAGGCTATTTGAAAAAAGAGAGTACAGTTGTTGCAGCACAAGATCAACCATTATGCACAAATAACATGAGGAAAGTAGTGCGTAAATTTTTGCCTCCGTTGTGGCGAATCTGCGGCACAGAATGAGATAGTAGCACAAATTGACTCAGAATGCCCCAAACTAGCACCAAATGAGTATAAGAACTCGAGGCATGACAATGCCGAAGTAATTTTCAAAAGGTCTGAGAAGTGGTACATGCATCACTCAATGAAAACACTTGAGTCAGAGGATTGTAAGATTTTATGGGATTCAGCTATACAGACCGATAAACAGTTAGAGCATAACGGATCTGATATAACTGAGACTGAAAGGGGAAAAAGGAATGTACAAATTAGAATGACTTGAAATGTGAAATTGCAAGAATATGGAAAATAAAGTAGGTGAAAATTATACCGGTAGTTATTGAAGGATTAGGAACAAGTACCAAAATAAGAAGGAGACATTACCATTGAAAGAAATCAATGTACGACAACTATGATGAGGATAATAATAATAATAATAATAATAATAATCACCATCATCTTTATTTATCAACCTTGGTCAGCTTATACAGAAGCTTTTATCACTCAAGGACCTTTTAACAACAACTGAAGGCCTTCCGTTAAACGGGAGTACCAAATTACGTCAGGGTTAAGAAACTACTAAGTAATATCTAGTCCGCAACTGGAGAAGGACACGATGAAAAGAATACTAGGCAAAACAAATAGTCTTTAAGATACGAATTCCTTTCTAGACTATTAATTACACCAATTATTCCTGTGGCCGTAGACGGTGGAAGCCCATGGAATTCAATCACAGATCGTAGTAGTGAAGCACATAGCTACTTAAAACAGAACATGCCTCGAATCGACTTGATTAGTGAAATTGTACCTACCTTTTGCTAAACAAAAATTGTTTAAATGTAATTTTTTTAAATGGAATTATGTCGTTTTATGGTTTAAATACCTTGACTATTCCTTTGCTTTTAGCAGTGAACTTCTGTAGAGCACACAGTAAGATATATTTCCTATATTAGATCAAGGAACTTAAATGACATTAGTTTATTATTTGAATGTTTTTTGAATACATATGACAATTGCCAGGTTTTTATCCATTCGCTTTTTCTAAATTAGTAATTATGAGGGGATAATTCTCATCCCAGATTATTTTTGTTATCCTAAAAAAGGTGAAAAAAACAAATTTTCTCGTAACTGGATTCGAACCAATGCTTAGGTTTTCTTGGCCACATACTCTGTCATCCTAGTTATGGACGCCCGTCGTTATCCTAATCATTTTTTTCAATCATACCTTTCATCTATTGTATCTGCATTACATTACCATCTTTACTTGATTTATTATATTACATAAATTATTATATAAAAACATATATAAATATATATCAATATTTTTTTTCATAATTCTACTCTTTTTAATCTGATCACAAAAATAGACTTTATTAACCTAGATGGAAAAAACGTGCCTTTTCTAGACTGTCTAGAATGCTCTTTAATTTAGAATATTTCCTTAGGGTGAAACAATAATCACCACTGTGTGGTGTGTCCAAGCAAACTTGATAAACTTGCTTCTTGACCTATTAGACTTAGTGAAAGAGGTTTCTCTGCTCATCGTTTACTCCACCAAGATTATCACTCTTCGCTGTGACTGAACAAACGATGGACAGTAATGCTCATGTTACAGTTCTGCGATTGAAATAACAATATCTCGCTTAAAATTTCTCCAAAGCTTTGCAAGTTGTTTCCCAGAAAATTATCAAATACTGCAACAAAAGCTAGTCAGCCTCTTTTTCTCAAAAATGGTCATTTAGTTCATAAACTTTTTCTTTGATCATTTTTTACCATTTTTCAGTCACCACTTGTTCCTATCTCTTATCTGCTACACAATACCTTGACTCCAGCATATTGTCTTACTTGTTCATTTCTTTGCTGATTTTTTACTGAGATGCTTCGTGCCTCTCTCGGCATCCTCATCTCCGTTCCACCTTGATCACCTTTACTGGCCATATCAACCATCCTTTAATTAACAGTGGCAAGATCAGAGTGCTGTAAACCTTGACTTTTAGCTTGACTGTTAACCTTGCGCTGCACAACATAGTCGAAAGAAGGTGGTCTTCCTATTTTTGCTATGTTCACTTTTACTTTTACTGCCTTCTTACAGCCTCTTGTTTCTACCATCATTTTGTCAAGATACTTGAATCGCTTGACTACAGTTGAGTTTCGTGTCGTCTTCCGTGATGATCTTCAACCTGGTCTGAATTGAGTTTTACTTGCGTTTATCTTTAGGCCCTTGTTTTATATAGTAGTTTCATACTTTGCATTGCATCTTATCTAGATGCTCCAATGGATTAATTTCTTTGTAGTTCTTGCCTTTCAGCATGTAGCCATTTTCTTATCAGTTTGAGTTTCCAGTCTTTCGAGATTCATTTCTCTGCCCTTTTGAGTTCAAGATGTTTATAAATACACTCTTCCTTCTTTCTCAGAAATATAAGCATCTTCGCTGGGACTTTTGATGATTCTTGTGCCATGCCTCTTTTCACGCCCCTCAGAACTTTCTTTACTTACAGCGTTGTGATGTCTGCTTTTGACCTTTCTGTGGGGTACACGTCCTCTAGGTTCTAAAGTAAATTTTCCTTATTGATGAGCTTTTAGAATTACTTCTCCACTTTTCTTTACTTCTACCATCTCTGACAGTAGGCTTCCTTAATCAGAATTAGCTTTCCGATGTCCTGTCTTGCTCTATATTTTCTTTCGCTACTTTGTAAATGGTTTGTCTTCCTTTTTGATATTCAATACCTAATGCCATTCTTGCGTTTCTTTGGACCTTGCCTCTCCCACTGTTCTACGATTCTCTTTTACTTCCTCGGTATTGACCTCCTGCCCTTTCTTGGATGCTGTTTTCTTTTTGGTTTTTTGAATTTCTTTATTTGAAATCCATCCCTTTTTGTTCGCTCAAATATGGAACCCAAATTTATTTTATATTTAACATAAATAAATAACATATATTTAACATAAATAACTAAATTTAAAGTAAAAGAGGCTGTCAATACCAAAAAATATTTAGGTTACGGTAAAAAAAAATTCCATTTCTTAATTAACTGCATAAAAATTTATCAGAGCTGGTGTCGCTTCGTGAATAATCTTTTGTTGACAAAAACATTGTTGGCCTATATTATCCATGTTTCCCTCCTTAAAAATCTTAATTCTCTTTTTTTTCTGACCACCAATTTCTTCATCACAGTCTACTGCTGGACAAACCGGATCTGTTTGGAAAAGGTAAAATAACAAGCCCCTGACTCTTTCTAAAAGAAACATTAAAGAACCTCTCTTAGAGAAATATTATAGGCCTTCATAAATCTTAAATCCGACTATAAATGAAATATTGTTGCCGCATCTCTTCAATAGCTTCTGTTTCCAAGCTGAATCTTCTGAATCGAACCCATATTCAAGTCTTTTACTCATTAATACTGAGCTTTATTGAACCCCTGAGATTCTATCACATTGTGGAGCTATGTTACCTCTTTCCCTTTTACACAAGATTTCCACAGTCAGTGTAACAAGAGAATTTCATCTCCTTTACCTGGGGACTAAGGTCACTCTCAGATGCGTTTGTGACTTGTTCTGTGGTAACGTACGACCTCCAACAGTCAGAGTAATAGCTTGTTCCCCTAATGTAAGACTGACGTTGGTGTAAGTCCTTTTTCTGGCATTCAGAGATACCATCCATTTCTTTGTCCAATCTTTAATCTTCGTCAGACCCCCCAGCATGTATAAACTGGCTGTAGTCAAATAGGTTCCTGAACACCAGCTGACAAGATCATTGGCGTAGATAGCGCTGTGGAGTCTTCCTGGAATATTCTTGAGTATTTCATTTATAAAGAAAAGGAACAAAGTCAAATACGGGACTCCGCCTTGTGGTACCCCTCCCTTCGGCGTCTTATTTCTGTCCCGTTGTCCTTGATTCAGTACCTATGCTTTCCTGCTGGTAAGATACTGGCAGATTCATTCGTATAATCATTCTTTGATTTTAGTCTGCCGTAGCTTCAGACTAAGACCTCCCTTCCACACATTGTCAAATTCCTTACCCAGGTCTATCCGAACTGCTATAATTTGTTTCTTTTGTTGCGTAGCCTCTTCAGCAGATCTCCCTGAATCCAGGTTGCTTGGAGTGATGACTTTTTCTTCCTCCAGATATTATGACAGTCACATGTTGACAATCTTCTCTATTAACTTCCAAACGTAGCTTGTCAGACTGATAGGCTTCTAGCTGTCAGACTTGCACTTGTCTTTCGTCTTTTTATGTGCATGGACCATGGTGGCTTCCCTCAAATTCTTCCAGCTTGTGATATGTCACGTCTGCCTTAAACACAACAAAGACGCTTGATTCCTTTGGTTGAAGGAGCTGCTTTGAAAAGTGAAACGAAAAACAAAAAGCATCCAAGTGCTCTTTGGTACAGTCAATCAATATATATATATATATGTGTGTGTGTGTGTGTGTGTGTGTGTGTGTGTGAATATGCAGAATTTTGATTGTGAATCATGCGTCTGGTTATACGGTTGAAAGAAAATTTTCAACAGCCGGAAAAATGAAGAGGGGAATGCAGTCCACAATTTTACCAGCTCGATTTAATTCTCTCACTGTTTTTTTTAAAATTCCTATAAAGTTAGAAAGGGTTGTCTTGACCTTATGGTTCAAGTAAACTTGTTTGTTTGTATCAAACGACTTGTGAAAATGCGTGTTTGGAAGGGTGACAGAGAAAAATCGCTAAACAATTAAAACCTTTTTCTTTGTTTATTGGTGTTTTTTCAAAAATATTTTAATGTCTGTTTGGTTTACTCGAACTTTAAAATTCTTAAATTTTGAAAAGCTTTTCTTTCAAAACGACGTTGTTGATATTCGATTATTGATACAGAAATTCAAGTCTCTCCACTTTTTAACATATTCTGTCAGTTGATTATTACATAGGCAATAGTCTTAAAAGTGGACTCATTAAAGTCGATAGATTTAAGCTGTTTCCTAAATTTCAATATTCACTTTTTACTACATTACTAAATATTCCTTCTTTAGTTTGTTACTAAATCATATTCATTTAATCCTTCTTCTTACATTAGAAGTGGACATTCTAACAGATATCATCAGCATTAAGTGTCATAGATAGTACGTTGAATAACATGACTCATCCGAAATTTTCTTTGTAAGTTATATTAAGCAAATCGAATTGGTGAAGTTAACAAATCATTTAAAACCAAAACAATGGATTTATCAATCTATTTGGATGCAAACTTTTAGATGCGTTCCATATAATGTCACAGGAAGCGCTCTATTGTTCTGCGTTTACGTCCTAGGTTCGGGTTTCTTAAACCAGGATACCATTACAATATAACAAAAACCGAATATCTTCTTAGTTTTCCTATTCTTTATGAGAATACTGGTAGTTTTATATTACACAAAGCGTTGGATTTTGAGAATTTTCAACCCTTCAAAAAGATTTTCTTTCTTTGGAAACCCCTTCAATTGCAGTCATCCTAGAATTCAAGCTCCCCTTGTCATAGATATAGCCATTTTTGGCAATTAACATTATTCCAACCTCTTTCTATTCCCGACCTGAGAGTATACGTCTATGGTTTTTTTTCATATATTGTGTTCAGGTTCATCATACATGCTCCACAGGCCGAAGAGTGGAGTAGGGCTCAAGATAAGGAAATTATTTGGAAAATACTGGCTACGTAATAGCATTTCTGAATAAATAAAAAGGATTGAGGACGCCATAGTATCTGCCGGCTGTCCATACCAAAGTAACGACCTATTCAACAACTTTTTTCAATGCTCTTCGGACTTTGGGAGAAAAGCTGCAAGACCAAAACACCAATTAAATTGCTCCTTCTACTGGATTCTCTTAAAGACGAGCCTCGAGAAGTAATGAAAGATCGAGATTACTGGAAAAAACTTTATAAATCTTCCACTTCAAAAGAAAGAAGAAGCTTCTCTGTAACATCAAAAAGCAAAGCCTAGATAATCTGTTCTCCTTTTTGTTATAAAATGGGAAGTATTTGTAAAGTAAAAAAGTAAAGTAAAAGTTTAGAACCTCCAGAAAATATCTTGTCTCTGTGAAGGGTCAAATAACGTAGTTTTTCACCTTTTCTGCGTAGAACCCATCACAAACTTTGTCAATGTTGATTTACTATCGATTTAGAAACCATTTTTTTATCACTTTCAGACGACAAGGTTTTGTTTTTTCTTCTTCATTAACAGTCAATAAAGGAGCTGAAAATTTGTTAATAGTGATATTATTATGGATATACCCATTGCAGGTTTCAATATTCGAATGGATTTCCTTTCGCTCTTTATCAACTTTCTCCAGCTGCTCATCTAAAACATTAATTTTTTTATCTTTTTCTGCAAGAGTTGAAAGTGCCACCTCTTGTTTTTGACAGACATTTTCATATTTCTTTTCCAGTTCTTCTAGTTCCGTGACAAGGTTTTCAATGTCTTTTTCCTTTTCTAATATAAAACGTTCCTTTCTATCTATGGACGTGTCAACGTAATTTATGTGAGCCATAATGTCTGATTGAAAGTCCTCGTGTGCTTTTTGCAATTGCATAATGTCCTGTAGCAGGAAGTTTGCCTTTGCTTTACTTTCTTCGTGTTTCTTTAATACGTAGTCTTCTTTTCCTAACAAGGCTTCCAGAATTTCGTTTTTGAAGCAAATCTGAAGAGAGTCAGAAAGTGTGTCCTCAAATAATAGCTGAAGTGTTGCTAAAAAGATAAAACGAAAGTATGATTAACAAGTACTGTTAGTTTTTTAGGGATGGAAACTAACTACATTGGAATACCATAAAACAAGTAGCAGCTGGAGGTGGTTATTAATGTTTTAGTCTGGTTCATCCTGTTTAGACGAAAATCGTTACAGAATTCAGACGACATTTGTAACTCAGTTTCGTCAATAACGTCAATAACTCAATTTGAGTACGAGTAAGAAAAACTCTAACTTTACAGTACTCAGAGTTTCATGTCTTTCACAATCTTCAGCTGTATACAAAGAGAGAGAGAGAGAGAGAGAGAGAGAGAGAGAGAGAGTGTGTGTGTGTGTGTGTGAGAGAGAGAGAGAGAGAGAGAGAGAGAGAGAGAGAGAGAGAGAGAGAGAGGGAAACAGACATGGATAGAAGAACTGGTTGGTCAAAGTTATATTGGATATATTAGATATATTGGATGTGTTGGATATATTGGATATATTGGAAATATTGCCTATTGTCAGAAATAAACTTTTTTTTTCCACAATGACTATTACAAATAAAAACGGTCTACTGGCAAGGACGAAAATGTGAATTCAATAATCCCCTATCCTTAAGAAGTGCTTCAATTTGAGGCTTTACTTTTTTAATCCCCTGGGCCCTTAATCGGATCATTGAAGTACCTTAGTGTGCGTTAGTACTAATACGGTACTGATACTCGTTGGACTTTCGTTATTTATGTACAAAAATATTCTGTTATCAGACAGATAAGTCAATCTTTAGTTGTTGTCTTCATTTTATGATATAGTCACCCAAATCAAATAAAATACGCATAGATTAAAGCTGGATTCCAGGTCAACAAGAATTGGAAAACACCATTTTATGAGTCCATTGTAACGATTTTGATTAACCCCGCGTTAACGAAGACAACACAATCTAAAACGCACCTATTTAATACTTCCCACTACCATGAGCAAATTCTGTTATTTACCATTATCTCTGTTCTTCCTCTCATCAGAAAGATCCTCATGAATAGCGGTTAACTCAGCATACCTCTCTCTTTTCATTTTTACCAAAGTAGTGCTTTCCTGGAGTTTTTTGTGCTTGCTACTTAATACCGTAATGTCATCCAGTATAATCTTATTTATCCTTTGCAGCAGTTGAGACAGCTCTTCCACGCTTTTAGGTGGATAAAATTTCTCTGTTTAAAAAAAGGAATAAGTAACACACTATAGATGGGGGAAAGGGTAAGCTACAGTTAAGTATATTGGAAGTGCAAGTATTCCATGAAATTTAACGCAATAATTCATTTACTACAGCTTCCTATATCGCATATATAATCCATTCAGCTCAGTTGTTTGTCTTACAACGATGGCGACAATGGTTTTCCACTACCTTTTCAACTTTTCCTCTATCCAGCTTAATACAGAGTTTAGATAATACTTATTACATGCTTACATCCAGTTTAATATCCAGTTCAAAATAAAATTTAGCATACATAATATTTATTGAAAAGGTTAAATTACTGTTGCACCTGTAAAGATTGGACCAAAAGTGATAAATGAACTTTAATTATCTCGTCGATAGTAGTTATTGAGATCAGCTCCAAGACGCTGTTTGAATTATTACCTTTGATGGTTATATCTATAGGTAGAAGGTCCTTGTTTTGCACAATCCTTTTTTTATTTAATCGAATATTTATTCAAGATGATCAAGTCAACATGAAAGATAATGCTGTTATCAACATGGGTCCTGTAATATAAAACCAATGCAAAATACTGTAGAAACAAAATTAAAATAAAAACAAAAAATAAAAATATGAGAAGCAGAAAAATTACTTAAAAAACTGCACGTAAGCAAAAATATGGATAGTTTAACCAAACATAAATTAAAGGACTATGATCAAGATTAAGATAGGAAATAGGTAGCCCATGGGGCTAAAGAGCGAAAAAATGTGAACACTAATCAAGTGACTAAACGTATGCTCTGAAAAATAGTAATTCAAGAAAACATTGAAAAGGCAGTAGTAAATTGGCAACTTCATTAGAGCTAATATGCGATACCTCAATTAGTGGAGTTATTTTATTTCCAGGGGGAAATCATTCGTAAAAGATCACGAAGGTGCGATTGTGATTTGTCCTCCATTTGATTAATAGCAATGCGCTAATTCTACAACAGCGCCAATATACAACAACAACAACAGAAACTGCACCAAAAGCTGTGGATTTTCATTTGACTTAGTACCATCACAATTTGACAGATTAGCAGTATTAGCAGCGACATGTTACGAACCGATGAGAAAACTAAAATACCGAAATCACAGAATTACAGACAAAGTAAACAATTTTAAAAAAGAACTTAAAATCACTTAAAAAAAGCAACGCTTCAGTCATGGAAGTCAAATACGCTTCCCATTTGCGTCGCCAAAAACCGACTTCTTCCCATAACAATCACACTGTATCTAACCACGAAAATCTCATCTTCAAAAACTTTTGGGGCTACATAAAGCGTGTGCTGCAAAAGAGCTTTACAATACTTCCAAATTTCTCTAAACTCTGTTGCACCCAGTATTTTTAAAAAATTCTTGCATTGACAAATCCTAACAAACACTTTGCAAGTCCGTTATGGATACCATCTTTCAATCAACCTGGGCACCCTTTCAAGACTGATCCTCCATCGTATCAAAACATATCAATTATTCGTCGTATGAGGTCATCTGCCTCACTATGCTCACTATATAAAATTTATACAATTTGCTTTAACCGATGTCCCTATCTTCGGTCTTTCCTTACAAAAATAATCAAAACCGTATGGATTTTTGCGGAAGTTCCTCCTGAATGGAAAAAGGCTTCTATTATTTTAATACATAAGAGGGGTAACACCGATGACTCTTCTAACTTTCGGCCACTCTTGAAACCGTTCCATTAAAAGTTTTTACATGCTGCTTGCGTGACTCTGTATTTGGTTACCTGAAGTACAATAACTTCGCTGAACATCAGATTCAAAAAGGCTTCACTTTTAAGATCTCGGGTACTTCAGAACAAATTGAAATGATGGCACAGGTGATAAACAAGACTCACACTAACCAACGCTCCCTAGTCATTACTGCTTTAGATCTAAAAATGCTTTTGGTGAACTTCACTATAACGTAATAACATCTGTTCTAGATTACCATCATATCCCTGAGAAAATTAAGTCTTTAGTCACCAGTCTTGACACTGAATTTACAACATATATCACTGATCATTTTACAACTGAAGCCATAATAGTTTGTCGTGGGCTTTTGCAAGATGGTTGTCTTAGTCCACTACTCTTTAATATGTGTTTTAATACGTACATTCAATATATTAGGGCTGAAAAATACAATTAACTTGGTTTTTCACCTCACGATAACTAGGTTCAATCCTGTACACTGGTTTCAGTTTGCAGATGACGCTGCGGTCATTACAAGTGGGGAGAGAGAGAGCCAGCTTCTTTTAAACTGTTTTACTCGATGGTGTCAATGGGCCAACATGATGATAAGGGTTGACAAATGTGCCACATTCGGTATCAAAAAGTCCACAATAACATTCACAGCAAGCTTTTTATTACTTAATGAAACTGTACCTCCTGCAGCCACGGGATATGCCTTTAAGTACTTCGGACGTTACTATGACTTTGAAATTATGAATCAATCTCACAAATCCTACCTTCTGTCTGTTTTACAAGATCTTCTTAAACAAACTGATTCTTTACATATCCACCCAAAATATAAACTGCGCCTCTATAATGAATTTGGTCTCCCAAACGTTTCCTGGCACCTTACTGTTTCAAATGTTTCGAAAACTTGGGTAGCAGAAAATCTCGACAACCTGGTCTTTAAATACACACGTCAGTGCCTTGACCTGCCTTTAAGTGCCACTCGTAGCTCCATTATTCTTTTCAAAAATCAATTTGGACTCAACTTTGTTACTACCTATCACAAAAAATTTTACAGTGCCAAGGTATCACCCGCAACACTCTGAAGTTGACCAAATGATAATATCCGAACATTGTGGAAAAACACAAGCAATAATACTAATATACAACATGATATATATACATATACAAACACAAAAGGAGTTTTGAAAGGTGTGCAGACAGAACACAAGGAGCGTTTGCAAAGACATCTTACTACTCAAGGTACCATTCTCTCATTTCTGTTTGACAATGCAACTTTAAAATACTACAAGTTTTGGCCTTAAGTTCAAAGTAAGCTGCCCAAAAATATCTTCAACTTTACCATTCGTTATTTGCATAACACCCTTGCAACTCGTAAACATCTATCCAAATGGAACCTCAGTCTATCTTCCTATTGCTCTCCCTGCTTTGAACCAAAAACCCTTCTTCATGTTGTCGCTGCCAGCCCAACGTACCTTCAGGAAGGTCGATATACTTGGCGGCACAACTCAGCATTACAGTTTTAGCAGGTTCTCTCAAATATCTTGAAGACTGTACAATATATGCTGATATCTGTGGTTTCTTATCGCCATACGTTATAACTGGAGATGCCTTGTGACCTGATTTGCTCTTAGTTACTCAACAAAAACAGTTATACATACTTGAATTGATGGTGGGGTATAAAACAAACCTTGATTTACATTCCAGCTTTTCAAAAGTTAGCTTTGAAAATCTCTCCATGAGCTCTTTAGGTATATTCGCTCAATCTTGTATTACTTTCAGTGAAATGTGCAACGCTTTGAACATTGACAACAAACACGAGGATTTCTTTCCATCAAACTTTCAAATATAATCATTCGCACTACATACAACACATTATGTCGTAGAAACCAACTATGGAAAAAGCCTGAACTACTGTCGTTTTAATAATTTTGTTAGTAAAATATTTAATGATAATTTTGTTAAATAGGCAAGCCAATGCAAACTACTTTGAATAAAGAGGTTTTTAATTGTATGTGTTCGGATGAAAAAAGAAGTTCCCCGTAATTATTTTGATCACCAGGTTTGTTTGACAGTGGGGCTGAACATGCACTCAGTAGCAAATAGCTCTTACATCAGATCTTAGTACGAAAAGCTGAATGAGTATTAGTCTATCATCGAGTATCTATGATCAAACTAAAGCAAGTTATAGATCAATATTAACGAATTTAGAAGACACTGAGATGAGGACATTGTATGTTGAAGCACACGATAAGAACATCGAGACTGACATATTTGTGGAGATGGCGATGCAATCTACTGTACTACCTACCAAGAAAGCCGTAACAATAACCAAACCACCGGATGAAGATGCCAACTGGGATCAATTCCTGACTCTACAAACACAATTTTTCGTCGAAAACTGCCAAGTATAATTACTAAACTCATAGCACAACTTAAGTATTAAAATTGCCAAGAATATTTTCTCACTTCTTCGAGCATTGATTTTGTTCTTACCAACTGAGAAAAATTTAAAAAAACCTGAAGCGTATTACGTGAAGACATTTGCCCACTACGCAACGTGAAGCCTCTAACACAACACCATTTTCTGAATAATTTTAATTATATAATTGCTTTACTCAATTTGCCAGAGAATTCTTACTGCAAAACATTCTCTAAGGAGTATATATAATAAGACAGAAAAGTAAAATGCTATAACCAGTTATCTCGGTCTATCCAAAAATAAATTTGTGCCTTTTTTAACTTTTTAATTTTTTTTTGAAGTCTTTAAAGACTATGGATGCCTATTACATTAAGCAAATTTCATAACTTGTAGTAATAATAACGTCAGAATTTAAGAATCATCATAATTACATCTTGTTTACCTATGGCAGTCATTAACAATGCCGATGTATCCATGCTAAATAAATACTGGAATAGAAATTCAGAATATTTAATGAAATACTAGGTAACGTAATTGCAAAGAGATGTACTTAAATCAGTCAATATAAAGTTGTTAACAGCTGATAATTTCACCATCGCCTTTTTGACGACAATAACACTTTTTAGATGTTAGAATTTTAACACTAAGTAAATTCAAACTTAGCATTACTTATCTTTGTGACTTACCATAGTGCTCAGTTTTTTTGTATGCAGAAAATTTTGAAAGTAAATATTGCTTGGCTTCCAGTTCTGCTTGTAAGGCCTCTTCCTCTCTGTACATTTTCTTCATTCTAGTTATAGCCGCCTTACTGAAATCTTCGATACAACATTCCAAATCTCTGGGTTCAGCCATTTCCTTTCTTTATCGCGTGATGATTATTTAAACCCCGATTAATTTTGAAATTAATATTTAATCTATGCTAGGCCTTATTATATAAAAACACAGCTATTTATTTTATTGTACAGACAAATCTCTCTAAAAGGAACGAGTAGAAAACGTTATTGCAGTATTAATTGAAATATTCGAATTTATACCACACTCGAACACGAAATTCGATTTTTGATTGACGTCATGAAATAGACGTGCTACAAATAACGCTGCTTACCTACAACTAGGTGTGTACGCGTTTATTATAAACAGGTACTGTAAATAAACAGAGTAGTTTCTTAAGTTATTAAATAATATACGATAATATATCACACTGCTGGGGAAAGTGATAGGCTCTAATCCAAGGATGGTCACTGAGACTCCTCAGAGAGCGTGCTCAAGGTAAAAAATTTACGCTACTTTCTACACTAGTATTTAGTTCTTTAACCTTTATGTCTTATTGAAATTGTCCATGTTAATATTCATTCAGACCATGGAAATATTTATCATCTGATCCAGGGAGCAAGAAAGGGAGACTATAGGACACAACTACACAATGTACACTTTTTGACTTGACTATAACCTTCGGTAAAGTAAAACATTGATAAATTAAAACTTCGATAAAGTAAACATAAAACTGTCTTTGATATTCTATAAAATGAAGCAATAGATGGACTAGACCTGAGAAATATCAGAAATCTTTATCGGGAGCAAGAAGCAGCTCTCCACGTTGAAAAAGAAACTGGCAAGTTCACACCAATACGAAGAGGAGTGAGACAATATTGTGTATTTTCTCCAGATCTGTTTAATATGTGCAGTAAGATGATCTTGCTCAATATAGAACGTTATAGTAGGATTAAAGTACACAAGTGGACACTGAATCAACAATCTGAGATATGCCGATGAGTAGTATAGAAAGTGGGGGTACTGCGCCACTTTGTCTTTTCCATAAATCCCACACACCCCAAAATCTACAATCACGTACAAACTCTACACAGCCCTCTACTAAGCAGGTTTCCATTAAAAATGCAAATAGCTGAAAAACAGCAAAAACAAAGCAATACTTCAACATTGGATTCCTGAAATAGAGCAACGTGACCTACCTTATTTTTTATTTATATCTGTAAAACGGCAAAAACAAAGCAATACTTTATTATTTTAGATTAATTAATTATTTATTTAAAATATATTTTTTTTATATATAGCACAGACATGAACAAGTGTGCATACATAGTAACGCGTGGACAAATAAGATATTGTGGCAAAAATTGTCGAAATCAATATTGTAGAGAACATAACAGAATACTTAAAAACCGGGACCCTAATATACAATATTCGTTTTGTAAATATTGTGGAAAAATAAATAGATCCAGATTTCAAGTATGTTATATTTGCAGTATAATCCATCATACAAGGTATTATAGCATTAAAGACTTAGAAAAAATAGAATCATCAAAACAATGAATGATACATATATTTTTTATACATAATTTGATAATTATTTATTTATTTTTATTATTTTTTTACATATATATACACAGTAATGGTGAAATTACTTGACAATCTTGCTATCAAAAACCTAGAAAAGTTTACAGAAAACCCATACAAGTATGTTCACAATCCTATTACTAAAAAAAAATACAATCTGAGCTTAAAAAGAAAGCTCTATTTCAAATTATTAAAAATAAAAAAGCCTTTAAAAACAAGTCCCAAGAATACGAGATTGATAAAAGATTTAATTCTGTTATTGAGCAATTAAATGAAAGGATGCCTCAAAGTTTATTAAACACTTGAATAAGGCAATTAAATATTCAGAAATTTTGGAAATCAATTTTAGTAAGCCAGATGGTACAGAAGCATCAGAATTTTTTTAGTACTAAATCAAAAGAAATATTGAACAAAGAAAATGTTATGGAGACATTAAATGATTCTATGAATGACTTATTAATAAAAATAGATACATGGATGGAAAGAGGATCAAACTTTATTATAGATTCTATTAGCTCAAACAGAATCCATATTAATGAGTTTAGACCACTTAGAGGTTCAAGTTTTATGGAACTTCCAGAAGGATTGGCAAAAAATCCAAAATGTGGTCTAGTTAACATTAAAAATGGGGATAATGAATGTTTTAGATGGTGTCATGCTGCATATTTAGTTCAAGAATCAAATCGTCCAAATTGAGTCTCTCAAAAATATAAAGAAAAAGCTAAAGAGTTAAATTATGAGGACATTTCATTTCCAGTCTCAATAAAAGACATTCCTGAACTTGAAAAGCAAAATAACATAAGTATTAACGTTTTTGGATACAGTTCTATGCAAAGATATCCTCTTTATCTTAGTTCCATTGAATCAGAAAAAGTATTAGACCTATTATATATTCAAAACGAAAAGAATAGACATTATGTTTGGATAAAGGATTTTAATAGATTTTGTTATAATCAAACTAAACACAAAGGAAAAAAGCATTTTTGTAAAAGTTGCTTACAATGTTTTACTAGATCCGATATTCTAGAAGAACATAAAAAAGTTTGCTTAAAAATAAATGGAAACCAAAGCATCAAGTTGCCAGAAAAAAATACGTACATCAATTTTAAAAACTGTAATAGAGAGCTACTGGTTCCATTCGTAATATATGCTGACTTTGAGTCTTTAAATATTAAAGTAAATGAAAAATGTGGCCTCAAAACGAAAAAAATTGAAAGTCAAGAAGCGTGTTCTTATGGTTATAAATTAATATGTCACTATGACAATACGCTTTCTAAAGAGACTAAAATATTCCAAGGACCAGACGCTATTCATACGTTTTTAGAAAACCTTTTTGATGAAATTAAGTACTGTAAAGAAATGAATAAGCTTCACTTTAATAAAAAGATGATATTGACAAAACAAGATCTAATTGATTTTAGTGAAGCAACTACGTGTCACATATGTAATAAACCATTTGAAGGCAATACTAAATATAAGGAGCATTGTCATGTAAGAGGAATGTATCGTGGAGCAGCACATAACAAATGTAATTTAGATTACAAGCTTTCAACAAAGGTGCCAGTAATAATATTTTATAATTTAAAGGGATATGATTCTCACTTAATTATGCAAGAAATTGGTAAATTTAATAAAGAAATAAAATTAATACCAAACAATATGGAAAAGTATATTTCGTTTATGGTTGACGATCTAGTCGTTTTAGATTCGTTCCAATTTATGCCAAGCAGCTTAGAAAATCTAGTAAAGAATCTAGAACCATCGGACATGAAAAACTTAGCTTTAGAATATGATCAAGTCTCTTTTTTATCTGAAAAAGGAGTTTACCCATATGATTACATGGACCACTATAATAAATTTAAAGAAACAAAGCTGCCTAGAATAGAAGATTTCTATAGCATATTAAATGGTAAAGGTATTTCATGGGACCAATATAATCGTGCTCAAAATGTTTGGAAGGAATTAAAATGTAGAACTATGGAGGATTATCATAATGTCTACCTAAGAACCGATGTTCTTCTATTACCAGACGTTTTTCAAAGCTTTAGGAAGACATGTCTCCAACATTGTAACTTAGATCCATGTCACTATTTTACAGCTTCTGGACTTTCTTGGGACTCCATGCTAAAAATGACTGAAGTCAATCTAGAGCTTATTAGTGACGTAGATCAATATCTCTTTATTGAGAGAGGTCTACGCGGTGGAATATCTTATATGGCGAATAGATACAGTAAGGCAAATAATAAATATCTTAAAGACTACGATCCAAATAAAGAATCTAAATATTTATCCTATCTTGATGGTAACAATCTCTATGGTTATGCTTTGTCTCAGAGTTTAGCAACAGGAAATTTTCAGTGGATTAAACCTGAAAAAGTTAATCTAGATTTATATTCAAAAGATTCAGAAAAAGGTCTCATTCTAGAAGTTGACCTCGAGTATCCTAAAGAACTTCATAAAAGCCATTCTGACTATCCTGTAGCACCTGAACATATTTTAATTCAAAATGATTTCCTAAGTCCTTATTCTAAGAAAATTAAACAAAAGTATAATATTTGTGATAATAAGTGTACAAAGCTAGTTTCTACACTACATAATAAAAATAATTATGTCCTTCATGTAACTAATTTAAAGCAATATTTAAGTTTAGGATTAAAATTGAAAAAGATTCATAAAGTATTGTCCTTTGATCGAAGTAAATGGCTTCAGAAATATATTGATTTCAATACAAACAAGAGAGCAGAAGCTAAGAGCCCATTTGAAATATGCTTCTTTAAGCTTACGATTAATAGCGTATTCGGAAAGACGATGGAAAATCTAAGAAAGAGGACAAATATTAAACTAATTACCAACGAAAAAATGCTTGACAAATATGTATTGAGGCCTACATTTATTAACTGTAAGATTTTTAATGAAAATTTAGTAACGTTGCATAAAATTAAGGAAACCTTATTTTTAAACAGACCAATCTATGTAGGAATGGTCATCCTAGATTTATCAAAGGTTCATATGTATGATTTTCATTATAACGTAATTAAGAATAAATATGGACAAAATGCAAAACTTTTAATGACAGATACTGATTCACTGATGTATGAAATAAGTACAGAAGACCTTTACGAAGACTTATAAAATGAAGCATCAATTTGATAATAGCAGCTATCCTAAGACATCTAAATATAATTATGATGACAATAAGAAAGTCCTAGGAAAATTTAAAGATGAATGTTCTTTTGATCATATGACAGAATTTTGTGGACTACGATCAAAGGTTTATAGTTACACGTGCAATTCTGGAAAATGTTTATCAAAATGTAAAGGCATAAAGAAGAATGTAGTAACCTCTTATAGTCAAAATGATTATACGGACGTTTTATTTAAGGAATTAGAACGAAAAGATAGTATGAAATCCATTAAAAGTACTAAACATAAAATAGGCCTCTACGAAATCGAAAAATATAGTTTATCTTGCTATGACGACAAAAGGTTTATTTGTAAAAATGGAATAGATACAGTCGCTTATGGATTTGTAACTTGAAGTAATATTAAATCTTAGAATAAATTTTCAAGTAAATATAATGAACTCGTTAAAGACTATGAACGTTTATGGTCTTCAAATTCCAATAAAGCCTCTGTCAAACCATGAATTAAATGAATATGCTCGTAAACTAAAAATAAGAAATTATAGATCCTCGTTTATGAGAGATACACTACCTAAAGATCAATGTGACCTTGAATGTGGCATCGTCAACCTAGATTCAAATGAAAATGAAGGGACTCATTGGGTAGCATATCAAATAAATGGCCCTATGCCATATTATTTTGATTCTTATGGTTTAGATCCTCCTGATGAATTATACGATTATTTAAAGGAAAACAATAAAAGGCTATTCATGTCTACAAATGAAATTGAAAAACGGGGTTCAGTCATCTGTGGACATTTGTTTCCTAGTCCTCAAGCACCTTTCAAATAATAAATCTTTTAAAGAAATTATTTATTCTTTAATATAATGAATAAATTTGGAGACACTAATGAAAGCACGAATATTATTTCTTCTGCTCAAATAATTATTCCAAATGATTATTTAAGACTAGATGGATCAAACTATATGGAAGGTTACCTTAATATGGATTCCCATAATCTATTAAACGTCTCTTCCATTGATGATGGCTCCCAAAATATAGGCTTAAAAAGTAATGTAGACTTCAACAATAAGGGTCTATCTAACATTCAATTTATAAGAGGAGCCAATAATATTCTTAATGCAAATAGTACTATTAATACATTGAATAATATAGACCTTCAAGGTAACGAAGTTCTAAATTCAGGAACTCCTACTACAGGAACTTCACTAGCTACAAGAAATTATGTAGACAACAAAATTATAAGCTGCTTGTTAGATACTGGTCCAGTATTTCCAGACCCAGATGCAATTGTTACTTCGAGTACTGCTCATAACCGTAATTATTTAGCTTCTAATGCAGTTGATGGAAAACCGGTGACTCAATGGGCAGTTAGAGCAAGCTTAAATATTGTTCATTGGATGCAAATAGAATTGGTTTCTCTAATACAAATCTACAAATTAGAATTACATCTAAGGACTGGACTCCAAACTAGGACTCAATATTTTGATGACTACAAGCTTGAAGGATCTTTTGATGGAACTAGCTGGTCCACAATTATGAGTAGCACACTTCCTGTTACAGAAGTAAGAACATTTACATTTCAAACTACAATTTTTTATAAATTCTTTAAATTTAGTGAGTCTTATCTTATGGATTAAGTGAATTGCAATTATATAAGAATATGCCTCTTTCATATTCTAGAGACCACATTGATAAAACGTTTATGACATACGATATCTATTATAGAGACAAATCTCTCTTCGATTTCCCAATAAATAAATGGAAATCTAAAATTCTTTTTTATTCTAACTCCAGAAAATATTCGTTTTGATTCAAATAATAATAAAGTTATTTCATTTAGAGATCGTCTTATTGGTCATGATCTTAGACCATTAGCTGATGCTCCAGAATTTAAGTATGACACTATTTCTAATAATTATTATCTTTTATTTAATGCTAGTTCACCTTTATACGTTGATTCTATTCCAGCTTCATTATTTAGTTCTTCTTCTGGTTGTAGTACTACATTCATTTTTGTAGCAAACACAAAAGTAGTCAAAAATCAAGTACATTTTCAATGGTTAAAAGGAACTACTCTTTTTTATCCGAATACTTTACTAAGATTTAGTGCACCAAATGCAGACAAAAAATATATATTGATTATGATAACTTCAATTCTAATAGGACAGAAATAGTTCTAAATGAAAATGTAATCGAACGTATGATACTTTATAGATATCAAAGAAATGGAGCTATAGTAGCCTTTTATGTAAATGATAAAGATTATCCTGGATCCGTCATAAATACTTCTACTGCCTATTTTCAACCGTCTGATCTTGGAAGATTCATGATAGGAGACTCCAATGTAATAATGGACTTTTATGCTCTCATAATTTATGATACAGTACTAGACCGTCAAGAAATGAAAGCGATTCAAATTTTTCTAAAAAATAAATTTAATATTATATAGAATGTTTTTGACTTTTGATAGAAGCACGAAAAAATTAATAAACTTATCTGAAAATAAACCATATGAGACATCTAATATTATTCATAATTACATACGTAATTATAATGACTACATTATTGTTACTGAGGATCCTTCGATTGGAGAAATTGAGGTCTCTGTCATCAATGGTTTTGAGACAATTATGATCTCTCTAAGTTTTACTGATTCAAAAATAAGTGCTGCCCAGAAGGAGGAACAAATTAAGGTCACCAATAAAGAAGCTCTTTCTTTATTGAAAGAAAAGCTTAATGAAATAATTCAATCTTCAAAATGGCCAGGTCTTTGGGAAGACTTTTCGTCAGACCTTTCTCTTATTTTTAGTTTCTATATAATGAGCAGCGTAAACAATACAGCTCTTAATGACACTGTCCGTTCAATTGAAGCAGGTTCTGATGATTCTTATGTAACCAAAATGCAGGAAAAGTTAAGAAAAATTGTCTATAAAATTACAAAATCTTGGTATCATTATTTGAGCTTCAAATCACGTGTCAAAGGCGATCCTGAATATTTCTTAGATCGATTGAAAAAAAATTTAGCTCTAATTGAATTATTTAGTTAAATTAAAGATTTACTAAATCTTTTTTATCAATCCAGCTATTAAATTCTGGACCATACCCTTTCGATGATACAAGAACTTTGGAGCCTTTTCTCTTTAAAATTGAATCAATACGAAATATCTGTTGAGTACTTTTTTGAAGTTCTTGTTCATAAAATGTACCGTTTATTTCGAAGTCATTAAGATCTCTTATTCGATATGTTATTGGATCCGTCATTATAATTTCTGTAATCTTAAAAATTTCTTCAGTCCATCTATGAATATAACCTTTTTCGAAGGTTCCTTTCCTTTTCGGGATACGAACGTGGTCTCCTAAAGCAAATTTTGGATTGGCTTTTTTCTGTTTATTTGATGAATTGTGGCCATAACAAATTAAATGAAACCTCTCTTTCGTTCTCTTATTTAGAAGCTTCTACAGGAGTGATTTTGATTGAACTATGTTTCCTGTTATTATAATTGGACACTAATTGATCTAGAACGTCAATGTAAACATTTGTATTATTGCTTGTAAAATACTTGAACATGTCTTCTTTCATTGTCCTATTCCACCTTTCGACAACCGAAGATTTTTCTTCATTTTCAGTGGTATAAATTTCGATTTCGTTTTCTTTTAGAAGATTTAGGACGTCCTTATTGAAAAATTCGGTGCCTTTGTCTGACCAGATCTTCTTTGGTCTCCTTTCTTTAAATATTTTTTCGAATGCCTTTGTGACACTAATGTTTTTTTAACGGAACTATGAAACCATACTTACTGAAAATGTCTATTACAGTCAACAAATATTGGAAGCCTTTGTTATCCTTTCCAAATGGAATCATGGAAACTAAATCTGTTGCCCATATGTCGTCTATACCATAAGTAATGACCTTTCTCCGCCTAAACTTTCTTCGTACTGGTTTACGTAATTCTTCAGCTAACTCATTTGAAAATAATTTTTTATTCATCTTCGATGAATGAAGGCCAATTCCTAATTAATGCTCAGCTCCAATTATTGTAGAAACAAAAGCTTTATCAAATTTTTCTCGGAAGTTTTTGGGAACTGGCTCCTTTAAGTCTAAAAGCATTTTGCGGTCACATTCTTCTTTACCTTCCTTTCCTTCCCTACTTCGTTCTGAATCTCTATAACAAATATCTTGATGCATTGAAATAAGATCTACTCCATTAAATGGTTCTTGTCCTTTTATTGGATGGTCATTCGAATCTAATTCAGACTCTAAAGGATTATAAGGTCCTGTATACTTATGATTCGGTAAAGTAAAACATTTTTTTGGTTTAGGTAATTTGCCAATACGCTTATGGATGTCCATATATTTCTTAAATTATTATTTATTTTAAAATATAATGACTTTAAATAGAACCAATCTAAGTACATTTAATGAAGTCAGCGATTCTGAATATAATGAATACTTAATTCCAAAAAAATTGCAGACTCTCATATGTGGACCTTCAGGATGTGGAAAAACAGAATTATTAATTAATATGATTTTAGATGGAGCCATTAAATATAAGAAATACGTTATTGTATCACCTTTGTTATTTCAACCTATGTATGAAATTTTAATTAAGTCTCTGCAAAAAAAGTTGTCCTTAGAACTTATAAAGAAGATTTTTGAGAATGGTCCCATGATCAAAAAAAGTATGGATCTAATTTGAAGTTATCAGAAAAGAACTGTTACAATAAAGTCCTAATAGAGTCTTATGAAGACCCTAATGAAATGCCAGAAATCTCAGATATTGATTCGAATACCTTAGTAATTTTTGATGACCTAATGTCTTCAAACGTTGCTTTAAAAAAGGCTGAAGTTTTTTTACAAGAGGACGTCCTAAAAATATTTCGATTGTCTTCATTTCTCAAAATTATTATGAAGTTCCAAGAAGGACAATAAGAGAAAATTGTAATTTCTTAATCCTTTTTGAACAAAATAGGAATAGTCTTGATCATCTTTATAGAGATACTGTTAACCCAGACATGGAATTCGATGAATTTAAGAAATTATGTTTTAAGACATGGAGAAATAGAGGTCAAAAAACATTTTTAATGATTGACAAAACAAAAGACATTTCTGAAGGCAAGTATAGCATCAATTTTGATCAATTTTATATTCCATCAAAACTTTTATAATTAAACAATATACAGTTTAATTAATAAATAATTTATTTTTTAGCTTATATAATGTACGCACAACGCGATCCAAAAGTATTGAAAGAATTAATAAAAGCAAGAGGTGAAGTAGCAAAAGAACAATTTGATCGAAGACTTAAAGAAGAGGGATTTACAGAGAATACAGAGAAGTTGTTTAGACCCATAATACAAGGAGCGTGGAGATTATCCGCCAGAACAGCTTCTGAAGTTCCAAGATTTGTCCTACTTGCATTTCAAACAGGAAAAGACAATGATCAATTGACGAATTCAAGTCTATTCGATCACTGTAATTTAACAAACCTTCATGTCACATTGAATGAAAAACAATATCCTTCTGTAGAATATACAGCAAACTTTGCGAATCATAATTTTGCTAGAATTTATGTCGACGCCATGAATTTTAAGGAAAAATTCTTCAATGTAGCTTCTACTGAAAAAGAAATAACACGCGCTTCAGGCGTGTCTCCACTTGCTTATAAAACATTATTCCCTGTATATGTAGTAGACCTAAGTCATCAAATAGAAAGGGTTCGTAATAGTGCAGCTGAAATTACAATTCATGCTTCCCTTAGTGCTCCTGTTCCAGCAATTACAATTAAAATCTTATTGTACTTATTGTACTCTAATAAGTGATCGTTTTGCGAGACTAGAAAGTGATGGTCATAGAATGATCTTAATTTTAAAAATATTTTAAATTATATATGGAAGGAATTTTAAAAGACATACGAGATCGATTAGATCCTAAAGAAAGCTTAGACATAAATGTCTACAGAAGAGGAACAGAGTTTAATACTGTCTTCGAAAATCCAAACATTTTGAAGAGACCTCATACGTTATGTTTAGACTATATTGCAACTTGTAATAGCATTCCGAACATAAATAGTAATAATAATACATTTAACTACTTTAATGGAACTTCATGGAAAACTATAAGAATTAAAACTGGATCTTATGAATTATAAACTTTAAATTATGAAATTTCTAGAATACTTAAAAGTAATGGTGACCATGACACTATAAACGATCTTTCTTATATTACACTAGAAGCGAATATTAGTAGGTTGACATGCATAATGAGACTTTCAAATAATTATAAAGTTGATTTTAACATTTCAAATAGACTATCTCCATTATTAGGCTTTGACACCATTGAATACAACAATTCATATAATGAAGGACCAAATGTTGTCAACATTATAAACATTAATAGTATTTTTGTTCATTGTGACATAATCAAAAGTTCTTATACAAATGGAAAAATTAACAACGTCCTCTATTCATTTCCTATAGAAGCAAGTCCTGAATACAGAATGGTATCAAGTCCAAATCAGTCTCAATGTCATAAAATAATTACAGATCGAATTAATACATTAAGAATTTGGTTAACTGATGAAAATGATAATTTGTTAGATTTACGTAATGAATTAGTTACAATCAAGCTACGAATTCATCGGATTTGATCGACTCACTTAATTTATCTAATTACTTTTATTTTTTAAAATATAACGCAAAAAGTAAATCTCACGTTGGCTAATTTTCAAAAAAATAAGATTAAGAAGGCACATAATGATGGTCTTATTGAAGTAAAGATAAAAGTAAAATATGAAGATCTAATACTATCATTATTAAAAACTATGATAAAGTAGACCTTATAAGGGCACAAAAAGTTCCTTGAGACCTTATTATAGATCTTAATGAAATGAAATCTGGAGGGTTTAATTTGATTTTAGGTGCTCTAGGAACAATGGCTGCTTCAAGTCTTCTTGGTAAAGGACTAGATTCACCCCAAAAAATTACAGGTGCAAGATTGTTCCTAAGAAATCCAAAAGGTAATGGTTTCTTTTTAAGACATGGTTCTAGACTTTATAATATCACATATACTAAAGAGGGGTCTGGATTTTTATCTGGGCTACTCAAAATTTTGCCTGTACTCGCAAAGAAATTGCTTCCAGCTCTAGGAATAGGTGCGCTTACAGGAGTAGCATCAGAAGGGGATTCACAGGTAATTAAAAAAACAGCAAAAGATAAAAGTGGAAGTGGGTCCTCAGGACTATGTATCTGCTTGAAGACTGGTTCTGGTTTCAAATGTTGTCCAAATCAAGTATTTGATTTAACTGATACTACTCAAGGAAGAGAATTCTTAAATGCATGTCAACATGGCTCAGGAATCATTGGCAAGCTCCTCGGTCTACCTGGAGGGAAAGTACCAATAATATCTGATTTGCCTCTAATAGGAGCACTTATTTAATAAAAAATATTTTTTATTTTTATTAATATAGGAATGGGTCTTATATACAGCTCCCAAATTACAAAAGAACAAATTGATTAATTTGAAGAATTAAATATAATTTCTGATTATAAAGAAAAAAATTAACGGTATCAGAAATATGCCAAAAATATAAAATAAGTCTAAATAAACTAAAAAGTATTTGTAAGAAACATAATATAGAGACCCCATTAGCATAAAAATAATATTCTCTTTAATAAAATATAGAAATGAGCATTTTGTATGAATTTGAAGAAGCCTTACATCCTTGTAAAAAGATTTTAAATACTATTAATGTCTATTTACAAGAAGATATTTCATTATTAGTAGACAAATCTATTACTTTAAGATTATTTTTAAAAATTAAAATTAAAACTGGAGCATTATTGCTAGAGTCTGCTGATTCTAGAATAGTTTCATTTGAAAATATATTTTTAAGGAGTAGACATACCTATACTATTACTTTTTATAACAAAAGTTATCAGACTATTGATAAGAGTTCTGGAGACTTATTATGTGTTTTAAGACATGTCGAATAAATTATTTTAAAATTATTAAAATTACGTAATATAGAAAATGGCAGCTCTTAATATTTTTCAAAATTTTCGTATTCTTGCTAACCAGCTAGTGGGATTTTCTTATGAAGATGGAAATATTTTAATGGATACTAATGAAACTGGAACAGTCTCTATTAATCAAAATGGTTCAGAGCGAATTAAAGTAGACCAATCAGCCTCAATTATTTTGAATCCAGTTCCTTGGTACTTCTGTTTCTATTACTGACCTCGATCTTAGTTCTCAGGGAATACTACAAGAAAATGCAACGATTGACATTGCTACTGGATCTGTTATTTTATCTAGTCTTATTTATTCTGGTTGCATGAGTGTTCTCATTAGTTCTACAGGAGAATGTGCCTCTAATGCCTACTTTGCTTGTACTAAAAAAGATGGTGCCATTGGTATTTGTAACATAATTTCAGCTGTTGATGGATCTAATAGAGAGCAACTAAAGTTGACTTGGGATGATTCAGGATTGACACTAAGTATTGAAGGAGACATAAGTACATATACTGGTTCCTTAACTTTCAATGTAAAAATTACTCACTAAATTCGTTAGGACTCACTAAGTTCGTTAGGACTCACTAAGTTCGTAGGACTCACTAAGTTCGTTAGGACTCACTAAGTTCCTTAGGACTCACTAAGTTCGTTAAAGCTCACTAGATCTCATAGAACTCACTAATTTTATTTTAATTATTATCTTTATTATATAATGAGTATTCAAAAAGAACCAAGTGCTCCATTGCCGAATGCCAATCGAATTACTGCTTTGTATCCTAAGATCCCAGATGACATGAGTGCTTATGGATATTCAAAAGTACTCTCTATTGAGAAAGTACTTGTCACTGAAGAACTAAAATATAGAGCTCTAGAAAAAAAGTATAAGAGGGCTTATAGAGTTTGTAGGTTTTTGTCCTTTACTTTCTCTGGTCTCTCTGCTTTGTCTACTAGTGCTGCAATAGGAACATTTTTTACTGGAATTGGTATCATAGCCTCCATTCCTTTAGGTTCAGTTGGAGGAATTTCTACTTTAGTAGGTTCTGGACTAGCCTTTAGTTCTAGCAAAACGAATGTGAAAAGAATGAAGCATGGGAAAACATTAGAATTAGTAAAAGAGGCTCTAATAAATTTAAAGAGAATAACTTCAAAATTAATAGAAGATGGAAAAGTTACTCAAGAAGAATTAGATGTCACATTAGCATTAGAAAAAAACTATTATCACTTGAAGAAAGAATTGAGAACAAAAACAAATAAGGAACAAATTAAAATTGCATTTAAAGAGGGTCAAGAAGAAATGAAAAAAAAGTTAAAATTATAAAAAAAAAATTCCTTTCTCTGATTCGAACCTGGGACCTCTCAAGTTTAAGTCAGACGTCTTACCAATAAGCCATTGAGACTTAAGACTTTATAGGAAATACTTGGATGTAAATATTTGAGGTCTTCTCTAACACGAATTTACTGCTTGGATACCGCTATCTTAAATGGTACCCTTGCGCTTTTGTATCTCCAAGTAAAAAAACGTCAATTATGGTATAAAACAAAAGCAGCCGTACATGCAGTCGGAACAGACAATAGCATTAATGTTAACGTACGTTACGCCTCATTTATTCTGTAACGTAAATGAAGCCAACCTAATCCGTGTTAACCAGTTTGCGGAGGCTTGAGAAAACAATAGCGTAACGAAGATATTGATGCTGCTGGTATATTGTTTGTGTCTTGGTTAGAAAAAATCCAGGTCACGGTGGTTTGATTAAAAAAACCTAGGTCACGGTGGTTTGGTTAAAAAGTTGGCTTAATTAGTCTATTTCAGAAATCCGAGGAAATGTTGAAGTATTGCTTCGTTTTAGCTGTTTTTCAGCTGATTGCATTTTTAATGGGAACCTGCTCAGTAGAGGGCTGTGTAGAGTTTGTACGTGATTGTAGATTTTGGGGTGTGTGGGATTTATGGAAAAGACAAAGTGGCGCAGTACCCCCACTTTCTATACTACTCTGATGATACAGTTCTTACTGGTAANAAAGTACTTGTCACTGAAGAACTAAAATATAGAGCTCTAGAAAAAAAGTATAAGAGGGCTTATAGAGTTTGTAGGTTTTTGTCCTTTACTTTCTCTGGTCTCTCTGCTTTGTCTACTAGTGCTGCAATAGGAACATTTTTTACTGGAATTGGTATCATAGCCTCCATTCCTTTAGGTTCAGTTGGAGGAATTTCTACTTTAGTAGGTTCTGGACTAGCCTTTAGTTCTAGCAAAATGAATGTGAAAAGAATGAAGCATGGGAAAACATTAGAATTAGTAAAAGAGGCTCTAATAAATTTAAAGAGAATCTGTGATTCGAACCTGGGACCTCTCAAGTTTAAGTCAGACGTCTTACCAATAAGCCATTGAGACTTAAGACTTCATAGGAAATACTTGGATGTAAATATTTGAGGTCTTCTCTAACACGAATTTACTGCTTGGATACCGCTATCTTAAATGGTACCCTTGCGCTTTTGTATCTCCAAGTAAAAAAACGTCAATTATGGTATAAAACAAAAGCAGCCGTACATGCAGTCGGAACAGACAATAGCATTAATGTTAACGTACGTTACGCCTCATTTATTCTGTAACGTAAATGAAGCCAACCTAATCCGTGTTAACCAGTTTGCGGAGGCTTGAGAAAACAATAGCGTAACGAAGATATTGATGCTGCTGGTATATTGTTTGTGTCTTGGTTAGAAAAAATCCAGGTCACGGTGGTTTGATTAAAAAAACCTAGGTCACGGTGGTTTGGTTAAAAAGTTGGCTTAATTAGTCTATTTCAGAAATCCGAGGAAATGTTGAAGTATTGCTTCGTTTTAGCTGTTTTTCAGCTGATTGCATTTTTAATGGGAACCTGCTCAGTAGAGGGCTGTGTAGAGTTTGTACGTGATTGTAGATTTTGGGGTGTGTGGGATTTATGGAAAAGACAAAGTGGCGCAGTACCCCCACTTTCTATACTACTCTGATGATACAGTTCTTACTGGTAAGTCCGATACAAGAAATACAAAATGTTTTGAATGTAGTGACAAGAAGCAGGGAGCTCTGTGACATTAACCTAACTGCAAAGAAAACTGAGTGCATGATTGTGTAAAAAAAAATCGATTTCTCACAAATGTAACATCTCACAGACACATTTAGTAAAAATGCAAACAGTATTTGTCAAATGGAACTTTACTTAAGAAACTAAAATTCTTTTCCTGGAAATTTTTGTTTGGTCAGTGCTGCTATATGCTTGTGAATATTGCAGTATGAAGAAAAAGGCCATAACTAGGCTAGAAGCGACTAAACCATAGTTTTTGAGAGGAATCCTTAAAATATCACGGAAAGAAAGATCACTAACGAATAAGTGTTAAGAAAACAAACTGCAAGAAATCACTTTTTAACACCATCAGAAAACGACAGTTTGCTTTTTTGGTCATGTTAGCAGAAAGTACAATGTTGAAGATCTGATGCTAATGGGAAAAATTAATGGAGAGAAAAGTCAAGGACGATAAAGAAGAACATTCATGGGCACTGCAAAGCGGTATACACAAAAATTTAACATTACATACCTGGCTGATAATAGGGACGGAAGAAGATCAATGATAGCCGATGTCTGGACCAGACTTGGCACATAAGAAAGAAATGTTCTAAACTGAACATGAGTAGTCCACTCTAATTGAAGGGTTCAAAATTGGCTTCAGCTTTTCCTGACAAATAGTAGATGTGGATATACCTAAACAAAACGATAATATGATTTTTTTTTTACTTTAAAACTCTTCTCTAGACAGTCTAAAGCCAGCTTTTGAAGACTTGGTAAGAACAGCACCAGCTTCCCTAACACTGATCGTTATCCGGGATAAAATAAGATGTTACGGTTATGTTCTCCAGGATTCGTGATAGTAGGCATCACGTTATGGTAGAAGTCAAGCACTTTCAAAGCTATTGAATTCTTCAAGCAAAAACCACATCAAAATCTAAGACTGCAGTATGGTAATAATACAATCTGAGTATCTTGAGTTTATACGTGCCAAGTTGGATTAGGAGACCTAAATTTCTTATTGCTGGCAAAGAAATTCTATCATCAGTTGAAGAACAAAAGCAGCAATTGTAACAGATGAAAGTACAGAAGATAAGTTTTATAGTAACTTAGAGATAGTGTGTTAAGATATCTAATAGATAACATTGAGACTTTGGTAGGAGATTTTAACGCAAAATTATAAGCAAAGAGAGGTGAATCCCATGAAACAGCAACTTAGTATACTCCTGAAACACAATGTTTTAGGATCACTTTATACATACAAAGAGTGGGTATCACCGAGTGTACAATACTCAACTGAGATAAAAAGCATAAAAAATTGAATATTTTAGTTTACCTGGAACAGACTTTGATTCATACCATTTAATCCTTATGTGTAAAGTAAGGTTATAATTTCAAAAAGGAATGCATCTTCTAAAATTCCTCTTAGAAAACGTATCTTGACTACGACAGCGTAAAAATATATAAGGCTACGATACTATCCTTTAATATGTTTTAAGGCACTTGGTGAAGCCGAGAAAGGGGAAAGAAGTTAAGGGGAAATGTGGAAAAACTTTGGTACTATGATAAAAATGTAGAAAGGAATATGTAGGCACGAATGGAGGTAAAAAGACAAAGCATTAGATTAATGAGAAAACTCTTAATTTCAGGATGTCGACGTTCATGTGCAGCAGAACCAGTAATTGCTATTTTTGCAAATTATAGATTTAACTTCCGTGTTATCAATCTTTGTTGGTCCTCGTGATGTTACCTCAGGTTCTTTTCTGTTATCATCTTTCGAGTATTTTCGTCCGGAGACAATATTTCCTGTTTTTGATTATCGTGGAATTTTTGCAGTCGCAAGCGATTATTTTCTGCCACAGTCAGCTCCTTTTATAAACTTTTTTTTCTTCGCCTTTCTTTTTTGAGTTTATCGCTGTCAAGCACGGATAGCAAGCCATGCTTGCGTTTCCAATACAGACCAAGAATAATATTTTAAAGTTTTTTAAGTTTTGAAATTTTCTCATTGTTAGCAACTTCTAAATCAGAAACTTCCAGCTTTTTGTTTCTTTCTATTCGGTTGACACTTCCAACTGTACATCTTTACCATTTTTCTCTTTCTGTGCGTCAGTATATGCTGTAATATTCTTCTTCTTTCGTATGACTTCTCTACCATTCCATTATTTGCAGCCATTGCTGTAGCTCATCATTCAGTGGCTGCTCTCTCAGCGCTCTTGCGCCACCAGGTGATTTGAAGGTGGCACAGTCATTGATTATGTGTTTTGCGGTTTGCTTGCTATCTCCGCATTGGCATGAGGGGCTACTGGATAGTCCGATCTTGTGGTGTCAGCTACCAAAGTTACCATAGCCTGACTTCAGCCTGTTGAAGTTTACCCAGCTCTTTCGTGGGAGCTTGTGCCCCGCCGTGTGGGTACTTGGTGCAAGGACATAGTCTCGTAGTGGGGTGGTTGTATTCTCCTATTCATTCAACCATCTTACAGCTTGCGAGACCGCTGGGGCTAGCCCATCTGCTTTGTACTTTATCGCTCTGAGTTGTAGAGGGAGAGGATTTCTACTACAGAGCCGTTTGGTGTTGGGGTATTCGCTGACAAGTTCATGCATGGTATGGTCTTCGCTCTCACACTTGTTTGCTAAATCCAGCATGATAGATTCCCGTCTGATGTGGTGTGGCGGGATGCCAGCCATGACGTGCCTGGCTTCCTTCAGTGTGAAGGTGGGACATAAACTGATGAGTCTTAGGGACGAGTTTAAAACACTGTCTAACTTTCGGG